>QLNU02002684.1:4936-36301 GCA_006491805.2 Dysdera silvatica | reverse complement strand
ACTTCCCTTTTAAGCAGGTTTAAGTAGCGGAATTTTTGATAAGCTTTCATATAACAGTGGCAGAATTCTTCCTTCTGACTTTAAAATTTCAGAATGACCCCTAAGTTAATGAGTTTTTGTTTAAAAATATCAGTAACATCCTGTAAAACATGGAATTGGAAAGTTTTGCGCATTTTTAACCTAAAAATTTTTACTTTATCTATAAAAATGACTCTCTGTATAAACATATTTTCAATTCGTATATCTAAAATTATAGTTAAATTAAGTTTGAGGTAAAATTTTCCTCTATATATACTCATACATATAATATTTGAAAAATGGAATAAAATAGATGCAAACGATGTTTAATTGGAAAAGATCCGTTTAAGATAATAGGACCTATAACGTTAAAACAAATGAATCCTTTATTTCGATGACCGACGGTCAAGTAGTGTAATAAATATCTTTATTTAGTGATACTCTTTTAATTTATTCAATTTATTAACTATCTATTTAATTCTAGACTATTCTAGATGGAATTAGAAACACTATATTTGAACGTGAAGTGAATAAATCAGCAATAATATAACAGAAGGTAAGGGAACAATCTCTTCATACCGGTGTTTCTTAACTTGGATTCCGTTAGATGTAGTTAGGTTTCCGTGCGAAATAGTAATGATAATATTTACTGACTTATCTGTAAACAAGTTCTCTATTTCTGTGAAAGGATAATGTGCTAATATTCATGGGAAACAATAAATACAGGGTGTATACAAAATGGCGGAAAAAGTTCACTACACGATTCCTTGTGAAAAAGAGGAATAAAAATTGTCTAGTGTAATTTTTGCTTAAAATCAATATTTAATAAGATAATTAAGACCAAAGATGAACGAATCAAAAAATGTTAAAATCAATATTTAATAAGTTATTTCAAATCACAATTGAACCAATAACAAGAAAAAGCCAACCCATTTAGCATCGCTTTAATGCAATTACATATGCGTTCGCGAATGTACGCCCCTTGCCACGAAGAGAGATAGGAAACGAAGATTTCACTGGTTTTTAAAAACTTGCTTAGGTCACGTGTTACTTGAAATTCAAGGGTTTGAAACTTCACCCAAAAGTTAGTTCATTACGTCATAATTAACAGCATTTTTGTAAATTGCTCGCAAAGAAAAGAATGATTTCACGGTGCCTGGTGGGAACCGAACTCACGACCTCCTGGTCGAAACTCGTTTGTAGTGAAGCTTTATATATATATGTAGGCAGAGAGGAGAGTGACAGGTCGTCTCTAACTCAGTTGGAAAAGCCTTTGGTCGGCTGCCAATAGGTCGTGGGTTCCGTTCCCGCCAGGCACCGTGAAATCATTCTTTTCTTTGCAGGCAATTTACAAAAAATACGCCCGGTGTCACTGTGTGCCGACCTTGGAAATTGTGCTAACCCTGTAAAGGGCAATAATATTTCCTATATATGAAAAAACAATTTATTATCTATTACTAATATAGTGCTGTTTCAATTTTATTGAAAATGTAGTAATCCAACAAGTTGTCCTGGCTTTTGTTAAAATAAATGAAAATTTCAAATCAGTAGTTAAAGAATAAGAGTTTTCACAATATGGATAACATATAAGTCGTATACACACACACACACGCGCAGGGGCGAACTGGGTCTTCTCGAACGGGGGATTACTTGGGTCCTCGGGGAGCGCGAGTTCTTGCCCATTTGAAGGCGCATTGGAAAACTGATTTTCTGTATAATTTTATTGACTCATTCCTGATAATTATTTAGCCTCGAGCATCTGGGGCTCTGTCAGATCTCACAGTCCCTACCTATAGCTACCCGGGAATATTAATTATATGTTATACCAGGTTATGGATCTGTTGTATATACTATAATTTATATTTTATATTTGCCCGAAATGAATTTGAAATTTGACATATGGTACCAAAATCGTTAAATTGTTTAAATATGTATTAAGAAATATTTTACACTGTTAAGATACTTATAGGACTTTTACGTTGAAACACGATACCCCGTAGTATAATTTCATATTACCTATAGATTTTATAAATAACTTTCATCCATAAAAGCTTCAGGCGGCCAAGTAAATTTGCTCGCCATTTTAAGTTAGGCCTGCCCCAGTTTTGCTCAAACTTTATAGTATTCAATGCACTAATGAGCTAGCCCTGCGGTGGCGCAGTGTGGTAACGCGTTCTCCTATTGCGCGGCTAATCCGGGTTCGACTCCCAGCAGTGCAAAGAACGCTTACTCAGAGATCTCATAAAGATCGCACTGCTCACTGTAGTCCGGGGTTTGGTTCCCTAGGCCTTAAGAGGTTCGGATTCCTCGGAAAACGGAAAACAGTAGGTCCCGGCGCAGCATGACCACTGTAGTCTTTGAGCCGTAAAACCACAAATGAAAAGTAATGACCGAAGTAATTGATTTTTCACCAGATAGAGCAGTAATCCTCTGAATTAGTTCATAGAAATTATGATAATGGGTAAAATTTAAACCCGGTTTACTCAAATGTGAACCAATGGGCTTAGTTCACTCTATAACTCTGACCCTCTACGTATAAATAAAACATTTTCTGTAGCTATATTCAGAACTAAAATATTTGATTAGTTCTATAAAAGGTTTTTAAGTACTGTATTAGTCTAACGTTTGTTTGCGAATGATGATGCGTACCCCAAAACGTGCTGATTTGATAGCAAATCGGATCTGAAAAATCGTTTGTAATACGCGAGTCGTACGTAGCGTTTTGAAGCTTTAAAGTCAACTACAGGATGATAAATGCCACTTTGAGTAATGAACGTTTCAGTACACTTAATAGAACTATTCCCATTAGTAATGCGGACGAGAGCATAGGATACCTCCATCAACTAAATGGGTTGACATCCATTTATATAATTCGAATACTCTTGGTAATTAATACTGACTCGAACGAAGGTACTTGGAATTTTAAAATCGCCAGTAACATACATGCTAACTTCGAATTTACTGAGACGATGTATAATTCTATAAATTTTATGTTGGATATTAATGTATTCGAGAATTAATAAGGAAATAAGCGCTTTAAATTATAAATATATTATTGACCCCGTTTTTACCTACGCTACCCAGGAAGGCAGGCACGAACCAAATTTCTAATTTTTGACTATTTAAATCAATGTATTCATATAGGGTGGTAATAATTAAACTTAGCGTATTTAGAGCACTCTGGAGCTTGAACCTTTCAGCGTATTTTCATCAAAATTTGTATATAGACTATTCAAAGGATGTGGAAAAGGAATCTGCAAAAAAAAAAAAAGTCCGCGGGGGGCGCTTTTTAGCGCAATACTGCAAAAGCAACCTATGAAATGACCAACACGCAACGCAAATGACATTTTTAACAGTTAGTAGCACTTACTGCATCGAAACATTTCAAATGAACTTTGTGCGACCAATAACAGCACATCGGCAACTGAAGGCGTACTATGAAAAAAAAAAGATTTTCACATGCAGACAGAGTGTAAAGAAATGCAGCAAGTAAGCACCTTTTAATCGTGTACAGAATGATGTAATGAAGGTCACTCAATATGGTCCCTATCGTTCACTTGTAAGGCCCTGTCAAATGTTCTGTAACGTCCATTAGGTACCGTGAGTTGCTCCAAACGTTTGTTTTGCCGCAACTGCAGAAAGGATAGTGCGTTACGTCTACCATTTTCGTGCAAGATAGTGCGCACCCACATGTTGCACGGTCCGTCAAAACTTTTTTGCTTCAGCATTTCATCGATGAGCGTGTTATCAGTCGTTCGTTTACTAATCACTGGCACATTCAGTGTGACTTCTAGTTGTGGGATCATTTAAAGAATTTGGTTTATTGTGGAAGTGTTGCTATGTTAGCAGAATCCAAGAATTCCATAACGCTGCATATGTAAAGCCTCACGGAGGATTAGTTGCGATGCGTTTTTGAACACACTGTGCATCGGCTTCAATTGTTATAAGTTAATGATGACGGCCACATTGAGGAACATCCATTACATCGTCTTGTACACGATTAACAGCTGCTTAATTGTCGCATTTCTTTACGCGCTATCTGCATGAGCAAAATTATTTATTTTTTCATTGTACGCCTTCAGCGCTGTCGTACTGTTATTGCTCGCACAACGTTCATTTAAAATGTTTCGATGCAATGAGTGTTACTAAATGTTAAAAATGTCATTCCTGTTGTGTGTTGGTCATTTCAGAGCTCGCTTTTGCAGTATTGCGCTAAAAAGCGCCCCATAGCGAACGTTTTTGAAGTAAAATTTTTTTTGTAGATTTCTTTTTCGCAGCCTTTATGTGGTCTATATACCGATTTTGGTGTCAATCCGTTGAACGGTTCGAGCTCCAGGGTGCTGTAAACAGGCCAAGTTTAATTATAACCACCTATATACATAAATCTGTATTCATGTTTCTGCCGAATTAAAGTTGCTAAACAATAGTTGCAATAATATGAAACATAGGGCGGCAAATGCCCTTCATTTGCTCATATAATTTTTTTTTTTAAATCGAGTTCTCAATAACACAATTTTCATCTCTTAAATAATAAATTTAACTGTAAACGAAATATTTTGATCAAATACCGAGGACTGGGAAATTAATGAATATTTCAATTAATTTTGAAGAATTTTGTATATCAAAAAATAAACTTTTCTGTAGTTTAAATGGAGAGTTGGGACTTGCTTATTTAATTTTGACCTTTCGAACAACGAGAAGGATTTCTTCATTAATGTTCATTTGGAAAAAGAATATTGACCAAGTTTGCATCGGTTTTATAGACATAAAATTCAACCGTGGAAAAAGTGATTATATTTTAGAATATAAGATATATTTGGATAGTATTTCAGAAAAATGTCCAATGATAAACCAGATGTTAAAATTCAACTAAAATGGGCTTGAAAAATGCCGAATCGAAATTAAAACTCCCCTGCTAAAACATATTTTTTCTAAATATATCGATCTTACGCACGCATCTTTAAAGTGTTATTTAATTTTTACTGGAACAAGCTGTTGCGTTAGACCAGCAGCCTTTGTCAAGTTTAGAGGCGCCCATGACAGAAAGAAACACAAATGAAAATAATGTTTGAAGGAATTTTAAACAAACAAGGGGAGCCACAATAATATGTATATTTTTATGAATATAGGAAAAATTATAATTTTTAAATACTAAATTTTATAACGAAATTACTAATATATATATCATCATATTCAACCATTATCTATCCACTGCTGGATGAAGGTCTCTCCAAATGCTTTCCACACAAGTCTATCCTGAGCAATTCGTTTCCACGTCACCCCAACCTGTTTTCTTATTTCATCCACCCATCTAGTTTGAGGACGTTTTCTAGGTCTTCGGTGGTCTCTTGGAATCCAGTTCAGAATTTCTGTTGTCCATCGTTGATCAGTTCTTCTTGCAATATGCCCAGCCCATCGCCATTTCAGCCCTTTTACTTTAACAATGATGTCCTCTACTCTAGTTTGCTCTCTCACCCAAGTGTTTCTTTTTCGATCTCTCCTAGTTATTCCAAGCATGCACCTCTCCATGCTCCTTTGCGTTGTCTGTAACTTTCGTATTGCTCCAACTGTTAGACTCCATGTCTCTGATCCATAAGAGAGGACTGGCAATACACACTGGTTGAAGACCTTTCTTTTTAGACACAAAGGCAATTTCCCCTTCAGGATAAAACTGTTTCTTCCAAATGCACTCCAGCCAAGTTTAATACGTCTGTTGAGTTCTTAAAATTTTAATAAAATTAGCGTAATGTTTTGTTATTTTATAGGTTATTACTCTATAATATTTCACCAGGAGAATCTCGGTACAATAATGTATTGCCATAATAGACCCTGTGGCAAAGACGTGAAGAGGTGTTCTTCCATTATTCATAAAGTACACCCACACAATGAGTCTTCGACCATAACGATCAACTTCAGTGACGTTCTGGCAACAGGTTCCCTTTTCTCGCCACTCTAGCTCATATGCACTGTCACTCTTCTCGGTGAACCGGGATTCTTTTCAGAATATCAATTTCGATGATTTCAATGCAGACGTTCGTTACACCACTGTAATTTTAACCGATGGTAGTATGCTGTTAAGGGATTGCACCTGACAGGTGTCCGTACATACAGGTCAATTCGATTTAAGCTAAAAGAAATGGTTCTGGAAGATACATGACGTACCTGTCGAAGTTGCAAGGTCTGTGAATAGCTGTCCGGGCTTAAGGCTTCTGCTTCTTTTCGCTAAAAGCTTTATACATCTGTTATCCTGAGCTAATGTGTTCCTTCCACGGCTTCTGTCATGTTTTCGCAGAGCAGTTTTTCTAGATTTATCAGCTTTTTTTAATCAGAAATGATAGTTTTAACGCGTCTATTACTTTTGAAACTTTAGTGACACCTTGTCCTTCCTCAAGCCGTCTAACTGCTTGTCCACGATCATACAAATTTAAATGATGTGTATCTTTAAGACATTCTGCAACCAATATTTACTATGAATTAAAATATTGAGCGAAAATTTAGAGTACAACCATCCAAAATCTACAACACGATTTTACTTACAAGCTTCACTGTTTCTGAACAACAACTCGTGAGGCACTTCCTTTTATACAGACAAGGGTTCTTGCACAAGAGCATCCTCTCTATTTCGTTTTTATGTGACTGCTCGCCTGTTGGAAAGCGCTGCAGCAACTACAAGATAGTTTTTCCTTATTAATTGTCAAGTAACGTATAAGCAGTGCTTCAGCAAAGATTTCTTCCCAGCAGCTTTTGTAAATGAAAAGGGGGAATGAAATCTAGTTAAAATATCATTTGTTAAAGCACTTTTATAGGCGGATATTTTAAGGCTAAATAATTGTTAGAGAGTAATAGTTATTTCCGTTCATTTCACATCAATCTACAGAAAATACCGGGTGATCCAAATTAAACAGGAGGTATTTAGATCTCTCCCCAGAGAAAACTACTCGGCCAATTTCACCCAAATTTCGTACACATGCTCCCCTGAGTATGCGGTTTCGATTTCTGAAAGAAAAAAAAATTGAGTTCATATTTCGGCCGTTAGGGAAGGAAGTGGTGCTGCGGAGCAGGCAATTTATATATTACTTAACATGCGCAACATCCTCTGCCTATATAAGGAGTCGTGAAGCATTTTTTCACCATACGAGGACTCCGTCATGAAATTTACTTTACCAGATCGCGCGTTACTTGTTCAGCTTTTTTATCAATAAAATAGCAATGTTTCTGCTGTATTTAAAGAATTTTGACAGGTAAAAAGTTTACGCATAAACCCTCTGATAATTACAAATCTTCGAAAAATGATCTTGCGTTTTGAAGTGACCGGAACATTCGCCGTTAAATCAGGACGAGGCCACAAACCAACTCGAGTGCAGCAACTTGAAGAAGTTGCAATTGCAGTAGTGGATCAGGGAGCAGCAAGTGCACATGGTAGCAGTAGTGCACGTGCGATATCACGGGAACTGAACATGCCATATACGACAGTGTAGAGAGTTATGAGAAATGTCGTGAGATTTTATCCATATAAGATAGCCCACACTCAGCAATTGCTTTCTGGTGATAATGACGTGTGGAAAACATTTGCTTTGATGTTCATTGCTCGGATGACAGTCGATGATGTTGCCTTGGCAGATACTGTGAAGTGATGAGGCCCATTTCCACTTGAATGGCGCTGTAAACATACATAACTGCTGTATTTGGTCTAATATAAATCCCCCACGTTCATCAACAAATTCTGTTGCATGCTCCAAAAGTGACAGTGTGGTGTAGCTTCACCTCATCTTTTGTCATTGGTCCTTACTTCTTTGAAGAAAATATGGCCTCGGAGCCAATGACATGTTCTGTTACTGGCTCTAGATATGCATTTATGTTCTGGAACTTTGTCATTCCTTTGCTTCAACAGAGAAATTGTCCTGACACTACAATCTTCATCCAAGATGGTGCACCCCCGCACATCACGTTGTCTGTTCAAACATTATTACGGCAAAACTTTTCGGATGACAGAGTGATGAGCAGGCCATTTTCAACATCTTGGCCGCCTCGGTCACCCGATCTTAACCCTTGTGACTTTTGGCTGTGGGGATATTTAAAGAGCTGCGTTTATAAAGGCAATGTTCAGAACGTAGCAGTCTTAAAAGACAGAATTTCGCAACATGTATCCCACCTCCAAGCGAATGAGTTATGTTCTGACGCGGAATGTGTTGTGCATCGAATGCAATTTCTAGAGCAAAGAGACGGCGGACATACCGAGCCGTATCTGTGATGATAGTGTGGTTCCACATGTGATAGCAATAAAGTTATTGACAAATCTTTTTTTAGTCATATTTACTGTCCTACGATATACTGTAATTTGTAGTTATTTCATGTAGTTGCAATAAAGGTTATTGCATGTTAAAACACTTTTTTGTTGTTAATATTAATAAATTGCCTGCTCCGCAGCGCCATTTCCTCCCTTAGCGGGCGAAATATGAACTCAATGTTTTCTTTCAGAAATCAAAACCGCATACTCAGGACAGCATATGTACGAAATTTGGGTGAAATTAGCAAGTAGTTTTCCCAACAGAGAGGTCTAAACACCTGTTTAATTTGGATCACCCTGTATAATCCCAATGCTGAAACCGAGGTACATATTGATGCAGTTCAATTGGAAGGGTGGGGATGTTATTACAGTTAGGAGAGGATAAAAAATGGCATCTTGTTTATTGTGTGAGTAAAAAGACAATCGAAGCGGAAAAGAACTATCATCCAAGTAAATTAGGATTGATGGCAATAGTATGAACATTGGATAGACTGCGCGAATATTTGATTGGAATCGAATTTACAATAGTTACTGATTACCAGGCATTAGTGTATCTCAATGTTAAAAGATCACTGACAATAATTCCTAAATGAGTCCCCAAAAAGCTCGATGGTCCAATCTAATTCAAGAATACAACTTTAATATTAGGCATAGGGCAGGAATGAGAATGGCTTACGTAGGTGTGATGAGTAGAGGGCCTGTATCAAACTGTGAGGATACTGTAGATGTAATTATCGAAAATAGTTTAGAGGTATGCCTGACACTAAGTGTGGATGACCAAATATTGATGATTCAACACGCTGATGCGGAAATATGTAATTTCATTAATATATTCAAGAAAAAAGTGGACGAACTGTAGAAAAGCAGAAGGTGGTAAATTACGCATTATAGAAAGACAGAGTATATCGTGTAATTAAACAAGGAAATGAAGAAAAGCTACTTTACGTTGTACCAAAATCCATAAGGAAAGGCATTGTGGTAAAATTTCATGATTTAATGGGACATTCTGCCGTGGATAGAGCCTCAATGAAAGTAAAGGGGTTGTATTGGTTCTCCCCAATGAAGCGTTATGTCCGAAGGGTCATAGCAATGTGTTTTGAATGTCTCGTGAACAAAGTTCTAAGTGGTAAACGACAAGGATTCCTACACCCATTAAAGCCGGCAAAAAGGTCTTTTGCAATAATACACTTAGACCACCTCGGTCCATTCGTTAAGAGCGCCAAAGACAATCGAGAACTACTAGTCATTATCGACAATTTCACTAGATTCGTGAGACTCTATCCAACAAAATCTACATCTACTAAAAATGTTCTGAAAGCACTGGAGAATTTTGTAGGAGATTTTGGATTACCTGAAAGAATAATTAGTGATGGAGGGACGTTCTTCACGTCTTATGCATTCAATAAATATTATAAAATAATGGCATTTCTTACCCTCTGACTTCGATGCAATGTCCTCAAGAAAATGGCATGGTTGAAAGAATAAATCGTTCAATATTACCAGTAATTTTGACATGTATGAACGATCCCCACCATAAAGATTGGGACAAAAGATTAAAGCAATATGAAAGAAATCTGAGCAATGTCGTAAACAAAACCACAAGTCCGACACCCTTTGAAATGCAAATCAAATCACAAATCAAATCACTGCTTTATTTATTCTTCACTTGTAAAGTCATAATTACAACAAACTGTGTAACTACAGCGATAATACAGACAATATATACTAAAAGTACATCATATTAGACTCTACAATGAGAGGTCTCAAGAAAATATCAGCAAGGATATAACATACCTGGGACATTAAGATTACAATCTGATTCCAAAATGACACACAACTAATTGTGAATCACTCACTCTTTCATTATGTTTTCTCCATGTTTTTTTTTAGTTTCCATTACCCTGTATCAAATATTTTCTTAGGCTTTTTTAAATGTTTCTTTACTTTTCAATTTTTTGAATTCTTCTGGTAGTCCGTTCCAAAGTTTTGCACCTTTATAATTTATATTATTCCTTCCTACTTCGGTCCTTATTTTTGGGAGTAATAGATCATTGTATTTACGACGTGTATTTCTATCTTTTTCATTTAGTTTTATTCTTATAAGTTCAGTGTGCTTGCCTTCCCTTATTCTTTCATACATTTTTACCAAGACACTGTATTCGTGTAAATGTTCTATTGGTAATATATTGTACTTGAAAAATAAGTTTTTTCAGTTTAGTCTTTTATCACTGTTAATTAATTTCAACGTTTTTTCTGAATATTTTTCAACTAATTTTTATTTACCGAGCCTAAGTTCCCCCATGCGCAATTATAATATGTCAGATGACTGTCGATCAATGAATAATACATTTCTACGCTGGTTTTTTTCCCTTATTGTTGTATTAATTCTTCTTAGAATTCCTAAGCTTTTATTTATTTTGTTTGTTGTTTTATCTATATGGTCATTCCAGTTCAATTTATTAGTTAATTGAATTCCTAAGTATTCAATTTTATCAACAATTTCAATCCTTTTATTATTAACTGAAATTGATATATTCTTCGTATCTTTGTGTACTTTTTTATTTTTACTTGAAAAAAGCAGCACTTTGGTTGTTTTTACATTTAGTTTCTTCTGATCAACATTAAATCATTTTTTATATTTTTCAATTTCTCTTATACTCACTTCCATCAGTTTCATTAGGTTACTACCAGTTAAAATCACGCTTGTGTCATCTGCGAACAAAGTAATGTGTCCGATATCTGATACATTGAATATGTCGTTAATATATAACGAATATAGCAGTAGACCTATGTCGGATCCCTGGGGTACTTAATAATTATTTGTCAGTAGTTCTGATTTTATTCCCTTAACACAAACTAATTGTTTTCCGACCTTTAAATAACTACTTAACAAATTATTAATTTTTCCCCTTAATCCATAAGTTTTCAATTTTTCTGTTAATATCGTTATATTTATTACATCAAATGCGCTGCTTAAATCATAAACTATACCAATTCCATTTTCCTTATTTCAATTGCGTCTTGTACTTTGTCAATTGTTCTAAGCAGTGATCCCTCCGTTGATTTTCCTTTTCTGCAACCAAATAGATTTTTATTCATTGTGTTTTTTTCCATAAATTCAATCATCCTTTTATACAGTAGCTTTTCAAATAATTTAGCAAATACTGAAATTATTGCTATCGGTCTATAGTTTACAATGTTATCCATCTTTCCCTTTCTAGAAATAGGTATTATTTTTGATATTTTCATTGAAGTTGGAATTTCCTCAGTATCTATTATTTCATCAAATATGACCAACAAAGGTTCAAACAGCAGGTCTGCACATTCTCTATCTATTTTGGGATGTATTTCATCATATCCCATAACTTTTTTTTATATCGAGTCTGTTTATTTCACCTAAGAGTTCTGAGTAGCCTATGTGTTCTATGTACATTGTTTTTTCATAATTTTGTCCTAAATATCCTTTATAGTCATCGTCCAGTTCATTACCTCTATCTATTATTTTTCCTGCTATTTCAACAAAGAAACTGCTAAAACAGTTAGCGATTTCCCTATTATCTGATATTTTTTTTATTGTCCCTTCCGATTAAATATTTAATTTCTTTCTTACTCTTTTTAGTTCCTTTTCCCAGGAATTTATTTAAAAATTTCCATTTATTATCAGTATCAGTGTTAGACAAATTTTCATTCATAAATCTTTTTTTTTTTGGAACCCAATTGATTTAGTTATTCTGTTCCTTAATTTCTTAAATCTTTCCAAGAAAACCAGTTTTTTGGTTCTTATAAATCTTTTAAATACGCCGTTCCTTTTCTTTATGTCATTTTTATTCTTTTGTTGATCCAACCCTTTTCATTTACTTTATCCTTTATATATTCCCACTTGAAGTTTCTTTCATATAAATCCTTTATCCTTTTTAAGAATAAATGATATTTGTCGACATTGTCCCATTCGAGTCCCAGTCTAGATCTTAATTCTTCTCTGAATTTGCTTATATTCCCCGCTGCTAAGTTTCCTAACTCTTAATTGTTGTTGTTTACTTTCCCATTTGCCTTCTCACAAACCCCCACTATTATGGCTCGATGATCACTAATCTTATAATCTACAACACTTGATCTAATTCCATTTATATTTGTAAAACACAAATCAATTATTGTAGAAGATATGTGACGATGTGTCAAGAGTCAGCAGTTACTCTTGTATAGTTTTTTATTGTATTTTTAGTCCCATTGTTTTCATTACATTCAGTAAGAAGTTTTTTTTACCAGATTCCTTACCAATATCAATAGTCATATCCCCCAATATTAGTATTTCCTTGTTCAGTAGCTCTTCAAGTTTACTGTATAACCAATCAGTTAGTTTATCCATGTTGCCTCTTGGATTTCTATATACAATTCCTACTCTTAGTTCACCTCTTTTTATTCCTATAATTTCCCAGTCGTCACATGAATCTGTTAGTTCATTCCACTTCTCAAATTCAACATGTTTTTCCTTAATATAAATATATATCCCCTCCCCTCTTTTATTTTTTCTCATTAAGTGATAGTCATACCAGCTTGATATTTCCATATGATCACTTTCTCTGGCCCAAAGTTTACTTACACCCAAAATATCAATTTGGTACTCTTTATCGTCCAATAATATTCCTATTTCACCCATTTTATTGTTTATGCTTCTTGCATTTATATGCACTATTCTTATCATGTTCCTATCCCTATTATCCAACCAACTTGTTTCCTCATAATCTGTTATAGATGTATTTATTAACTCTCCCTGATTATACTCACATTCAATCTTACTCTCTGAATCTACTTTATCTGTACAACTTACACTACAATTAACACTTGAGTTAAATTCTAATCCATCACCTATATTGCCCTTATTATCATTATTGTTTTTAATTTGCCTTATCAAATTATCTTCCGATTTATCCATAATGGAGTTGAACTCATCCTGTTTGTTGTCCTTCATTCTTTCCTGCATGGATATTCCCCGCGATTCAACGATGGTATCCTTAGAATGTTGGCAGATCCAGATGCAAAAAATGGAATAACCCCGAAACACTCCAGAGTAATGCGATTCGGGAGATTGAATAAAATCGGGAGAAAATGAAGATTGCTTATGATAAGAAAAGAAGTCGTGCGATATACTTCGAACCCGGCGAGGTAATAGTTGTAAGAAGATCACCTTTGCATACCGGAAACCCAACAACAACGAAAGCGAAATATCGTGGTCCATTAATAATTACAGAGGTGCTACCTAACGATACACATAGAATTACGCAACTAGAACAGAAGGAGAATGGAAGATTTTATTCGACCACAGCCCATGTCAGCCAATTAAAGTCATAGCGATCTCAAACTGAGTCTGGAGGAGAAAACGAGGCTGACGATGACGTATTAGCTTCTCACTAGTTTTAAAACAATTACAACATAAGTTTGCTCATATACCTTATTTTGGCTAATAAAAAATAGGGGCAAAGACTTTCTGATTCGCCCTCGTATTTAGCTTTTTGCACTTTCTCTGCACACTTGAATATTCGACACATTCCGACAACCTCTATACTGTCAGATGAAGCACTGTGATTTTTTCGCATTCTTTTTCGTGCAAAGTTTCCGAGCCTTGATGAACTTCCGCACACGAATTTCACTTTTTATAAAATGAGGACATAACTTTTTTGTCGATTACGTTTACACTTTTATCTCCGATCACTCTACGTACACAATGTCGAATTGCACTTTTTACAAAATGAGGACGTAACTTCTTTGTCGATTATTTTTACACTTTTGTCTCCAATCGCTATACGTGTTGTTGATAAAAATGCTCGTAGTATATCTAGACTTACCCACAATTTTGGTTAAAGGGTTTATTGAAGAGATGAGGAAATAGCCTTTAGCCAACTCGTTTATGCCTTTGTATGTTGTTTATCCAAAATAGCTTTTCCTACTATGATGGCTCTGGCGCAGCATAGGTTACTGTCGTCATATTTTACTAATGATAGATGTTTTGATATGCAGTCAGTCTCATAATCTTGATGACGCACCACCACCTCCTACTATTGGGTTCCTTACCGTTATGACGTCTATTTTTAGGCTTGGATCATCAGAGGGTATTGCGTCCTTGGACTGTAAAAAAAAACGACCTTTGGGGGAAAGATGCAATACTTTAAAAAACTTTTTTGTACAAAACTCTTTTATGATTGGTAGATACCCGAATTTGAAGGAAACTTACTTGTAGAACCTTCGTGATTGTAGCTAGAAGAAACTCAACAGTAACATCTGCTACCTTTGTAAGACACGTGGAAATGGGTCTGTCCAAAAAATCAGAAAAGAAGCAGAAACTGAAAAAAAACCAACCTTAAAACATATATCTACAAAGTGAAAGGTAGAAATATCATGGAACAAATTGAAAAATACATATAAAAGATTGTAAGACATATATATCTTATAAAATCGTTTTCCTCGAGATTGGCCGTTGCTTCAGCGATCAGGAGCGTTAGTAGCATATGAAGGAAGGAAAGGGCCGTGTTTATAGTTGGGTTGCCATCAGGTATTTGAGTCGGATCGATCCTAGCTTCATATGTAATCTCCTCCGCCTGGAAACGTTGGTTAACACGCCTTGCACGTTCATTGAGCGTGTATGGCATTCTAACCTAGAAAGAAAAAATGTTTAGTCTAAAAGGATACGTATATTCTAAACACATACTATAGGAAAAGGCATTCACTGCAATAAAATAGAATAATGACTAATACATACACCATCATCCCCCTCGCCAACTTGATTTTCAAAATGGTTGACGAAATCGTTTGTTAACTCATCTTGTCGAATATATTCCCTGAAAAGCTCCCTATCTGGAAAATCCTATAACAAAATAAAATCCTTACAAAAATATACACCATAGGGAAAAAACAATCTTTAAGAAAAAAGAAATAACCGTTAAAATAATATTATACTCACATCAGAGTCTTGAGAAGCCATCTTTTAACAAAAACTGTAGATAACCAATCGCTTATGGAAAACTGGTGCAAGAGTGTTTTGGAAAATGTCGTAGACCGCCTTAAATATACTGTTTAGAGCCCATGACGTCATACTTAGCATATGATAAAGTAACACCAAAAACCCTGCACATTGGCTAGTTGATAAGGAAACATCATGAGTTATATGGAAGTGTATCCCCCGTCCTTCTATCAATGGCTGTCATGTGTGTAGGCGTTATCTATTTGAGCTAACTAACCGATAACAAATACCGAGTAATGAACAGTTAAAATTCTGAGAAATTCATAGATTAGGATAAGTACGTAACTACTAGGTAGGACAGATATAAATTGTGGGAAAACCATTTATCTGCATAACGCATCGCCGATAACGGAAAAGTCGACCAGTCATCAACTCTGTACTCTTATCAGAAAAGGATGTCACCGATAAGGTGGGAAACATTTTGGCTAAATCATTATCTGTATAACGCATCGTCGATAACGGAAAAGTCGACCAGTCAAATACGTCTGCTTTTAAACGTTTTTGGAGTACTTGTAAAAATGACTCTGACACAAATTGGTGGTGTAACATGTGAAAAGCAGGGGGGTGCGCAGGCCCCTCCCTATAGCAATGCTAGGCCTAGTATACTATCATAGCGAAGCTATTTCTTAGCAACGCTATCTTAGCGAAGCTAACTAGTACGCTAGGATCGTTTTTGATAAACGTATTGAGAGTGTTTAGAAAATATGTTGGTACACAGACGAAAGTCTTCTGGAGTTGACGGATGCAAGTCGATCCATAGGTAGGAATAAGAGCCTTTCGTGGCGTCGGCGTACACTTCATGGAAAAACTTGAGGTCCGTCGGGTAAAACTGTCTTCCCAAGTGAGTCACCTGGTTGTTCAAATCTCTACGATTTTTAAACAAGATCAGATAGGGAGTGTTCAAGAAAATCTTTCCCATTTCTCTTCCCGTATGGAAAAAGTTTTGAGTAATGAAGATGACAGACACGTTAAGATGGTGATTACCCCTCGTAAACAGATGCGAGACTCTCTTATCTTTTCCACATTCCGAAAATTTTCGTGAGTTTCAGCATTACATGTCCCTTTTATTGTATAGGGTATAGAGAAAAATATAAAAGACATTAAGGATATGGGGTGTAAGCATGCGAATAAGTGAAATAAACTTCCGACATCAGAAAAAAAAATGAGGATGAACAGATATTTATTGGTTTTGAAGTGGTGCTTCTAAGTGATGTATTTTCTTGAATGTCACCCTCTAACTTTAAAAAATTATAAAATTCTCCTTTTGAATTAACACGGACAGCTGTAATGGAAATAAGTACCAAGTCATACCACTAGATGGCGTATCTAATTAAAACCCTCTCTATTGAATAAATACCAATTCGTACTACTAGGTGGCGTGTTTAATTAAAAAAATGTGAATAAGTAACAACCCATCTAATTAAAAACCTTGTCTAACATCTCTAATTAAGGATAATAAAATGACGGCGTATCTGAACAAGAAATTATCTAATCAAAATGCATAATCCAGAGGACGTTGAAATAAGTACCATGCCATACCGCTAGGTGGCGTATTTGACTAAAGCCTTATCTGTTTCAAAGATGGTCGTCATACAGAGGGAGAAAAATCTTCGACTGATAAGAACCCTTTTTCGTACTACTAGATGGCGTGTTTAATTAAAAAAATGCGAATAAGTAACAACCCATCTAATTAAAAGCCTTGTCTAATCTAATTAAGGATAATAAAATGGCGGCGTATCTGATTAAGAAATTATCTAATCAAAATGTACAATCCAGAGGGGCGCAACACCGATGAAATAAGTACCGTACCATACCGCTAGGTGGCGTATTTGACTAAAGCCTTATCTGTTTCAAAGATGGTCGTCATACAGAGGGAGAAAAATCTTCGACTGATAAGACCCCTTTTTCGTACTACTAGATGGCGTGTTTAATTAAAAAAATGCGAATAAGTAACAACCCATGTAATTAAAAACCTTGTCTAATCTAATTAAGGAAAATAAAATGGCGGCGTATCTGATTAAGAAATTATCTAATCAAAATGTACAATCCAGAGGGGCGCAACACCGATGAAATAAGTACCATACCATACCGCTAGGTGGCGTATTTGACTAAACCTTATCTGTTTTAAAGATGCACGTTATACAGAGGGAGAAAATCTTCGACTGATAAGAACCCTTTTGGGGTCATATTCCCTACTTCTCGGTTGACTCCATCTCGCAGGTCAAAGGTCCATGATTCCTCCCTGCTTCTCGGTTGACGCCTGGCGTACCGTATATACTACTAGTATACTTCTAAGTTCCGTCCTCACTATCATATCCGAGGATCCAGTAAGAGCAACTTCGTCTTTTGCAGGTTTCTTCGCTGAATTTTTCACAACCTCAGACTTGGCCATATCAAGATATTTAACATGTTTGTCGTAAGAAGCTTCTGTATTTGAAGGTAGTAAATCCATGACTGCGCAAAACATGTTCATCCCAGATAATCCCTGGCCCACGAATCTTATGGCATACAAGAAACGAAGGTTTATTTCTGCTACATTGTTTTTAAAACCAATAGATTTTAACTTTGGATACAAGCTATAGGTCCACAAGCACAACAGTTCAATATAAATTTCAGTGACAATCCACTTACATTTTCTCCAGTAAACTTAATATATCCACCTCATGTTTTATACGAAATGGATTGTTACAAGGTTTCAAACATCAAATCTTTATAATTCGATATCCTTGGAAGGTCTCATCGGCAGAAGATTTAATTTTCTCTTAGACCATTTCCCATTTTTTACTGGACGGCATTTCAACATTTCTTATGTACATATTGCCTTGGAATTTCCACATTTTAGGTCGAACACTAGAAACTCATTTCTTTGCTAATAATATTTTTAACATAGTCATAATAATAAAAATCATTAAATTATTGAAAACAAACGTAAAATAAAATTTGAAATAACGATAAACAGTATTTGTTTACAAAATATAAGACGAGTAAAGTAGTTTACTTCTTTTGCCGTGCTTCCATTCCTAAATTAGCATGTGCAAGTGAGTAGTGCAGCCACTTTTCTCATTTAAAATTCTTTATTATTTTAATTGCTAAACATGAAAACACTAAATGCAACGAAATGCTAAAAACATTGCGTTTCAGCATCCTTTTAACAGCGATTTTCGAAATTACTATTTCCGTAATTTATTTATAACTGGGGTTCTACTTCGATTTTAAGTACGAGGTTGGTATCAACATTTTTAGAAATGGTTGGTCTTTCATTTAAAAAAATAGAAAAATGATTTTTTTTTTTGCCGGAAGGGGTATGTGCCCTCTTAAAACAACCGCTCTGGTGATTTTCCCCCTAAGTGGATCACAACGGATAACAGTGGCAAAATGAAAAATTGTTTCCTTTTATTTCATATTTTCTAAATGTATATAATTTCACTTTCCGCATCTGTAAAGATATACTGTATAATTACAATTTCACCTTTTACATTTGGCAACAGAATGTGTAATTGTTTTCCGAATTCTAAAATCAAATCGGTCTTCCGTTTACCATCGAAGTGTGCACACGTAATTCTCGGAGGCACCGCCGAAAAGGCGTACTAAATTCTTTTCTAACGTTGCAATTATATTTATCTTTTGGCGAATTAATGGATCAACTTAAACGTTTAAAGCTGTAATAAATATTATTTCAGCTGGATGGAATTGCTGCATTTCTTCAACACTTAATCTTTAAAAGCATGTGAGAGTTTAGCCACTGTAATTTAGCGATGAGTTGCAGTGTTAATTTAGATTTATTCTAAATCAGTTACTGCTGATCTATGTAAAAAATGCCGAATTTCAAAAGTCTTCCATTGCCGTCCACTCTTGGGAAAACGACCATAAATTTATCTTTAACGGACCTACTTTATTATTTCAACCTACATCTTTCCACTCGAACTAGATTTTCTGGAATAATACTACATCAAAGTCAACTCTTCTACTATTGTGAACGAACATAAATCCACGCAGTTCCTCAGCCGCGTCTGGAGCGCTCTACTATCGGAGACCACACTTACTTGTTACAATATAGAATAAATCCTCGGAACACTGATCGCAATACTTTGTAAACTAACAGTTCTAAAATATGGCAACACGTTTTGTGTTTTCAATGTTTTCTCTCTTGATGGATACCAGTGTATGACTGGTTGAAATGCTATGTTTTATATGCAATACATATGTTGTAATTTGTATTATTATTTTTAACAGCTGATACTATTCACTGCCTGGACATAAGTTCTACCATCGTTAAAGCATTCGTTTAAGCATTATTACTTTAACGAGTGTCATTTCTTTTGCTCGTGAGTGGTAGTAATGATAATGAGCTAGAGATAAACCCTCTATTATTTAATTATGTAATATTTTTATTATGTTTACCACGTTGTTTTCCTATACCGACTACTCTAAATTTTTACATACGATGTAGAACTTTTGCAACAATATAAAACCATTTTTTTCTCGCATTTGATTATTTTTAACGTTTTCTTCGACGTCATTGATTAGAACCTACGGTTTTTAAACTACAATTTTTGACTTTTACTTACTTTGGACTTGAAGTCCAAGGAAATAGAATAAACTTTTCTGGAAAGAAAATGTCCGAGCGACACTTACGTTTCCATGACAAATGTAGTTGTCAACAGAAAAGAAGCACTTGTTTTATTGAAAAACTTCTATTCTGTTTTCCGGAAATTTAGAATCAAATAGATATAGAGTATCATTCTAGCAACCAAAACGTCTCCGTAAAGTGAGATGGTCTTGAAGTTTGTTTCCTGTACTTCAATAAAATATAATTTTTAGAGGGTCCAAGAAATGAAATCGAAAATTCTATCGGAATTATTATATATCAGGAATATGTTCTCAATCAACTATTGAGCGTAAAAAAACGAAAAAAGCATTTTTCTTCTCTTATGCAACCAGTCGTCAGCGTTTCGTTGCTTTAAAGGGGATATTTCGACTTCCAGTTTAGATAAATCACAAAATGTCACAGTGGAATCTTGATCAAATTTCTCAAAAAATGTTCTGAATGGAATAAAATTTCAAAGTGAGAAAAAATTTACTCAATTCCAACAGACTACTGGACCAAAGAGAAAAAAAGAGCATGTATCAATATATTTACTGCAAATGTCGAGACTCTAACTTCTTTACGAAAAGTATTCTTCAGTGGAAAATAAAAGAGAACATACATTTCATTATGTGGATCGTTCAAGAAACACACGTTCTATATATATTGGGTAACTTCATTGTTTTGAGCGATGTTGTGTTTCATATCTTCTATTCCAGCTGTTCTTAAACTTTCCTAGACCGCGGACCCCCCAAGAATTAACTCAAAGTTTAAAACCCAGAATTTGCATCATACATATTTATTTCTAGTGTTTAATCACTAATTTTCACCATTTAAAGAAGGCACAGTCGAGTCTCTATTTAACAAAGTGCCATCGTTCCTCTGAAAAACTTTGTTATAAGGAAAATTCGTTAAATAGAAATTAACATAAATTGTAAAACATAATTTCGATAAAATGAAAGGGGCTAAATTTGGACAGTAAAGACTAATTTTAGTAGACGCTTTTTTTACCAATGAGTTTAAATATTTTTCACATAAAACTACGTACAAATTAATAACAAAAAGCAAAGACCAGGCTTACCTTGCACCTGTATAATCCTCATACTATATATTTGAAACAGAAATAATCATTAATTTCGCTTTGTACAGGTTTCCTGTAAAAACGTGTTGCGCATAAAAATTCTCACACTTTTGTAAATATCGGAACACGTCATCTGTAACATTTTCTTCAAACTGTAATCCCCGTCGCATTGTTTTGAATGGTTTTATCACATCATCTTGTGAAGGTTTTTCAATAGTCTTTTTATCTTCATCATCTCTTACTGTAAATTCTTCATTACATTTTTTAACACTTTACAAGATTTTATGACCGTAGGGTATTTGACGGTCGCATTTTCATCAATGTTCAAAAAGTCAGAGAGCTCTGTATGTTTCCAACACACCATTGTTTTTCAGCTTTTGCCATTTTTCATTTACTAATTTTCCAAGCCCATGTCAGATTCTGATTCATTTTCTTCGATGTCAGCTTTTAAGCTGGCTTTCACAAAGCAGTTGTGGATAGCGATGCAATCACATCACATTCCCAACGTTTCATCATCTCCGATGGGATCCGGACAACCCAGAATCCCGACAGCCGAAATCCCGACAAGCCAAAATCCCGACAAATCAATAATTCTGAATTGTTCTTAATATTAATTAATTATTTTAATTAAATACCAGGGGCGGACTGGGCCCACCCAAAGGGCGCATACCTTGGATTTTCGGAGGGTGCGAGTCAGTGCCGGATGAAAATAAGGAGTGAACACAGACTTTTATTTGGGGGAATCAAAGCCAGAATTTGCCATGGTCTTGGAATAACACCCTTCATTTATCATGAAAGTTGGAATTTTTTGCAGTGAAAAAATATATTTGGGAGTCATGACCTGTGATCCCATGTCCGCGTAGAATTAGGGGTTTTATGGGTCCTAGGCCGAAAGGATAAAATGCAGGGCGGATTTAGGAGGGCGAAAATTAAATACAAAATTTAACATTCAAAAGATACAAGGTAAAGGTCCAATGCATTACCATTTCCAGAAATCAAGTCATTAATAGCCCCTTTAATTAAAATATTTAATTAATATTATTAAGAATAATTCAGAATTATTGATTTGTCGGGATTTTGGCTTGTCGGGATTTCGGCTGCCGGGATTTCGACCCAGACCTATCTCCGATATAGAAATTCTCAAATTAATAAGGTTATCCATGCATTGGCTCTTTTCTATGGCTAGACTAACTTTTTGCAGGTTACGTTAACTTTTTAAATAACCTTTTTCAGGATTCGACACTTTTTACTACATTACTTCTAAGTTCCCAGTTTAGAACAATAGAATTGTTTGTCACAAAGGGCCGTATGTCCATAATACAGAAGGCAACCTCACCTCCGCCCTTCTTGCTTAAAATCCTTAACTATTCTTTCTACCCAGCAGGCCTGCTGAAAATTTGTAAAAGATAAATTAAAAAAAAAATCGAATTCTTTCTAAAAAAACTTCTCTATATAGAAATCGTTTTTCGTAATATGGAGACAAATTTACATGTTAATCAAAGTCAAGGTTCCGCTGAAAATTTCGTTAAATAGAAAAATTTGTTAAATGGAAGTTCGTTATATGGAGACTCTACTGTATTTTTCGTCCCCCATAATTTATTCTTAGCATTAAAGAGCAAATGCTCTTTTCTTAGAATTTTTTCGAACCTTTCCGGAAGACTGGGAGGATCTCGCGGACCCCCTGCTACGGTCCCGCGAACCACAGTTTAAGAACCGCTGTTCGATTCTGTTACTTGCCGTGTGTATCAGCTGTTCTTTTTTGCCATCAGTGAAATTGGAAACACTTAAATATTAATGCAAAGTCTATTAATATCATCAATGTTGTATGCAATGTATTTCTTATAGCAAATATATTGCTGCAGTATAGACAGTTGGTAACTGCATTCTTTATATTATTATTATTATTATAATAATAAAAATAAGCTGTTAAGAGGACGTGATAAAACAACATGTTATAGTTGCCTACGTTGCAATTTTTATTTTAATTGTCAATAAACAGAACGAAATTATATTTTTGTTGGTTACCAATGAAAGGAGCGTTTTAGAAAATAAGAACGAAGAGTTTGGATTTTTATTTATACAAGTCGAACACTACGCAGATTAAATTAAGAAACAATTTTTATCGATTTTTTTATTAAATTGTTTCTTCATTTAATAGTTTGGAAGCAAATCTGACTGTACTCAGTATATAAATTACTAGAGATAATATTTTATGAAAGATCTTGAAGTTTGGTATAGTACAATAGAAGAAAGAAAATATTTTTTGCGAAGTCTGTAGCTTTTTTTAGTTTTATATTAAAATTAATAAAAGTAACACCAAACGAAAGGTGAATTAGTTGAACTTAGCTAAATTGAATCATGACATTGACTGAACTTCTGGAACGGATCTCAAACTCATCTCTTATTAGATTTTTTATTAGTAAAAAAAATCACAAAATTTTATTTGAAGATCAAACTAAAGAAAATGAAAACGCCAAAATATTGGCTTGTCCATTTCTCTAGATACGAATAAATTCATTTTTGCGTGGGAGGAATTTTTAGACAGGTGCTAAAAGAAAACAAGTTTAATTTTACAATTGACAGAAGATATTTGTGTAGGTCTTTTTCTCATCATGGAAGATGAATACAAAAGTAATGATTCAGTAGAAACCTTTGAATATTAAAATCTGTTTTATAAAACAGAATATTCTATGCGCGGAATTAATGTTAATTTGTTTCAATTTTAGAGACGTGTAACTTTGTAAGTACATTATATTACGATATACTATATGCGCTAAAAAGAAAATCATTTTGCAGTTTTAAGAAATGTATCAGTAGGTAAATGATATTATAGTTGCTGTCTCGTTGTCCGAAGAAAAGCAAATGGCCCAGGACCATTTTATGTAAGATATTATTACCCTTCACAGGGATAACACAATTGCCAAATAATGGTCAACACCGAAAAGCCTCCGGGGAGAGATTTTTGTGAGTATTTCGTGGGGGAATTTATTATACAATAATTTTTGCCACCACGTATATTTAGCTCAAGCAGCCTTTTTGTAGTTTTTTGGAGGAAAAAGAGGCGCCAAATCCTCCTCAGGATGAGGACGAAAGCCTCATTAAATACAAGTGTGATTTTAGAACAGTTATCCTTCTGTTTAAAATTCGCGTTAAATATTCACAAGGTTTGAAAAAAAAATGCTTTATTTTTTTAACCTTGGCAGATAAGATTGAGCTTTTTCTTTAAATTATTAGGGGAGAATAAAGACTTCGTGAATTTCAATTACTTTTAGAAATGGATTTAAAAATGAAATATTCTCTAAAAAAAAAGTTAAAAAATATGCATCACTTTCAGAAAAATAAGATCTTATTTAATGTAATTTACGGTTTGGAAAGTGGATGAAGGTAAAAAAGTGGCTTGTGCGTACAAGGGAATTCGAACCCGGGACTTGTTGGTCTGAATGGGTTGAAGATGGTTGCAATGCTGGAGATTTCTAAAAAGATGAATAAGAAATGAAATAGCAGTTCAAGGGGGATTGTTTTGGTGCAAGGCTGTATAAAATCGCGTTTCGATTTATGCAATAATTATAATGATATTATTATTATTATTATTATTAATTTATTCAACCCGATATACAATATTTCGTGATACATAGCTTGAGCAGTATAAAAATTATAGAAATGTAAGAGAAGATCTATATTAAATTATTTTAAGTTTTGGGTTAGAAATGGAAGAGAATATAAAGCAGTAGCTTGTTACAAGATTCATTTCCAGAATTCGGTGACATTGACAAGAAAAAAGATAGATTTTTATGAATCTGTGAAAGTGACATAAAAGCAAAGGTTTAAAGTGGAATTTTTCAGGGGAAAAAATGGATTTGAACGTTTATTAAGAAAACCTGTTTTCATAATTTTAGGATAGTTGTCCTTCTGTCTAAAATTCGAATTAAATATTCACAAGATTTGTAAAAAAAATACTTTACTTCTTATCCTTGACAGATGCGAGATGTCGTTTTGTTCAAATTATTAAATGAGAATAAGTACTTAAGTCGTGAATTACAGGTACTCTTAAAAATATGGATTTAAAAATGAATTTTAGTCTTAAAAATTTGAAAAAATATGTATCGCCTTCAGAAAAACACATTATTTAATGCAATTTATGGTTTGGAAAGCTGATGAAGTTCGATAAAAAAAAAAGCGGCTGGTACGTACATGAGGGAGGATTCGAACCCGGGACCTGGTGGTCCGGGGTTAAAGCTCGTTCAATGCTAGGGATTTCTTAAAAAGATGAATGAGAAATATACTATTGGTTTAAGGGAGACCGCTCCTGGTGTGTAGGCTGTATAAAAATGTTTTTTCAATTTATGCAAATGACATAAAAGACAGAGGTTTGAGGTCGAATTTCCGAGGAGGGAAAACGGATTTGAAAGGTTATTAAGAAAGCCCCTTTCCAAAATATTAGTATATAGTTGTCCTTTTATTTAAAACTCTAATTATTCACGAGGTTTCTAAAAAAATACTTTATTTCTTAACGTTAATTGATGAGAGATAGTATTTTTCTTGAAATTACTAGGAGAGAATAATTACGTAAATCTTGAATTTTAGTTGCACTTAAAAATGAATTTAAAATTGAAATACCGTTCTTAAAAATATAAACAACTATGCATCACATTTAGAAAAGTACAAACTATTTAATGCAATTTACGGATTTGAAAACTGATGAAATTTGAAAAAAAAAATGTATTGTGCGTACACGGGGAATCGAATCCCATTCGGACCTGGTGGCCCGAATGGGGCTAAAGGTAGGTGCCATGCTAGAAATTTCTTAAAAGAGTGAACGTGAAATAAAGTAGTGATTCAAGAGAGATTGTGAGGATGTCCAAACTACAGGCACTGAGGGAACAGGACTCTTAAATTTGGGTCCTCTTAAGAATGGTTCATGTCGGCCTGGGGTCAATTATCCAAAGAGTCAGTTTGAAGATAACAGTCCTTTCCAGCTAAATATTACGATACATACACCTGGTTTTAATATAGTATAAATGAAGGCACAATCTATTACTTTATATGCAGGCAATGCTTGATAGGAGACATACGTGAACAAAAGGAAAAGTTTGTAAACATTGGATTTTGTAAATGCCCTTAGAAAATACGAACAGCCATTGCTTCATATTCGCTGTACTGAGAAGTTTATATTCTGTAAGCAGTGTTCGGAATCAAGAAATGTGCAAGAAAAACTTCTAAAACAATGTGAAGAGAAAGTAATGCAAAATAGAGAATGTTTGATGAAGTTGATTGGCGTCATTTTGTGCCTCGTACGTCAGGGCGTTTCTATGAGGGGGCATCGGCTTTCCGCCCACCTACACCCATGCTTGGAAATAAAATTATATAGGTGACTAAAGCTCAATAGGCTTTTAAAACTTATTCTCATATAAAAAGGATCATGCTCTCCCACCCACAGAAAAATGTCATAATAATAATAATAATGTTTATTCAACCCAATTTTTTATACATGTTCGTGAGGTACACATCATCAGAGATTTGAGAAAAAAAAACTTCACAGTGGCAAAATTTTGAACTATTTTTTATTTTATTTGTGTATTTTTGTAGAAATCAAAATCTCATGGTCACAGGAGTATATACACTAAATTTGGCTCAGTTTGGCCCAATAGATTTTTCGCTATTGGGCTCTAAACACCTCAAGTTAAATTGTGGCCATCTTGTATATCATTATTCTAATTGTATTTATTTTTCCTTTCCTTTTTTCAAGGAAAAATATTAAAAGACGCGAGTTCGAAAGTTCCCAATAACTATTTTTTTAATTTAAATATCGTTTATTTCGAATACGTATATAAGATCCATTATTTACAGTTCTTCAGATATTCTCAGACTTATCCATATTTCACGGGGAATAACCGTGGCCGCCCTGACATTTTAAATTATAATGAATGTATTATTTTTAATAAATATATTTTTCAAAATCTACTTTTCTTATTTATTACACACTGTTGCTTAGCATAGTTTAAATACGCTGTTGTAAATTAATGTACGGTCCTTATGGTGGTAGCATATGGCCATCAAAATAGCTATTAACAGCGTATTAAAAAATTTTTAAATGCGATAATTTGTTGTGATTACGTTCTGTTTATAAAGGAGCAGTTAATATTAGACAAAACTTACAAATAAGCGCTCAACATTACAATACAAATGTAAATAACTACAGTCTAAATTCGATTTAACGATTTTTACAATACAAATTTATTTATAAGCACAGGATCTGATTCAATTACAAAACTGAGTTTTATATATAAGAACTGAATGGGAGATACAATGAATAACAAAATATTATATTATTACAACAAAATGTGAATAAACTAAAATATAGGTCTATTGATCATGAGTTGCTATTTAGATAAATATAACGCAGCTTAAAAAACAGGTAATTCAAAACTGAGCTTAAGGAGTGCAAAGTTCACTAAAAGCGAGTTTAAAACTCTTAAGATAGCTTCCAAAATTTCCTTGTTCAGTCAAAATTTGAATTAATATAAAGTTTGTTTTGAACGAATTTAACTTTGGTCGCTTGAAAATAGTAGGGAAAATCTTTTTTATGTACTAAGCCTTAGATGGTTCAAGATATTCTGCATTCCAATTAGAGATAGCATTTTTCTTAAAAAAAGCTTCTCCACTGGGAAGCGGGGACACTCATATGTAGCCCTACACTGAGATGGTTGTCTAACATCGCCAAGGCGTCAGCTCTTTCATTACCAAACTTTCCGCAATGACCACAAACATGAGCAAAATAGACGTCTGTGCCAAAATTTAGCAAAATTTTTAACGTTGTTTGAATTTCAATAAGAGTTTTCCCTGCAAAAATTGTAACGAAGGAGGAGAGACGCTATAAATCAAAAATTTTATTGATCCCAAACAAGAACTGGGCTCTTGAATCCATGTCACTGCGAGATTTGAGCACGACCGCTCAACCTCAAAAGCAGAGCAATCATTGCATAACCGATATTGCTTATATTTTGTTTCTTTTCCAGCTTCATACGCTACGAAAGCAAGGCCAACCCTGTCGTTCATTTTTCTTCCATAAGTGAAAAAAATTATTTGATAATTCTCGATAATTCCGAATAAACAACAGTTGGTAGAGGCTCTCTATTTATGGAATGTGACAGGCACACAGGAAATGGGAATATTGCCATTAAGGAAGGTAGAAGAAGAGGAACTGGAGATAGATTCTCTCATAACAATATTGCTGTTTTTTCTTCTTATTTGTGTAACAAATTTTCGCTAAATAAGCGATCTGTTGTCAAATAACCCTTTCTCTATGTTCCATCCATTCTTAATACAAGTAAACTAATACGATTGAAGTAAGGGCTAGGATGAAGTACAAAAATCCTCATTCTTCGAACTTTTTTTATACGATTTTGATATGATACTCGGCTACGTTGTTAGTAAAGCATTTATCATTTTTTCAGCTGAGGTTTTCAAATCTGTGGTATTTTTTTCATCATGACTTGAAATTAAAATAATTGAATATTTTGCATCATCGGCGTACTACTAATACAAATTATTATTAGTATTAGACGAGAGGTTATAAGTATTAGTCGCATCATACTCTTATTTGTAAATATTTTATGTCTCCGATTATTTTAATAAAAACTTAATTTTTAGTTACAAGGTATTATTTTAGCATGCACAATGAAATGTGAGTAGATATGTAAAGATAATTAAACAGATTCGAAGCATTTTTTCTCGGTGCATTAAAGATTGAAGAAGAAAAAAGTTTCTAATATAAATAAATACGCGTAATGCGGTATACCCCCATTCAAGTTCATTTATTTCTGGAAAAAAAAATCATAAACTTCATGTTACAATTCGAACAATTTTATAAGTACTTTTCCTCGTGAAATCCACCTCAATTTTGTGTGAAAAAGTAATGTCGTATGGAGGTTGTCCATTTCTTCACACAAAGTTTTGAGTAGTATGGAGTTTGTTGAATTAGCCTTAATGAAATTAGCAAGTTTCGCAAATTGATTGATAACTTCCTTCAATGAATGTATTCCTCATTTCGCGAGTAGGCTGTTGGACTTCACATAAGTGTATCTTTGCAAAACAAAACTCTATAATTTTGTTATTGTGTTTTCATTTTAACCTCTTACCTTTTTGGTGTTTTCCACCATTACCAACATCGTTTTACATACCCCTAAATCTTCTGCCGCGTTCCCCAGATTGGAAAACACTGCTATAGATGGAAGAAATAAAATCTACAACAGCGAATAATAATATAAAAAAAAAAACCAACTACGAAGTAGGCCATTTCTATTAATCAAAGTTTTATTGTAAGTGAAAATTAGTCTTAGGTGGCTTATGGATTTGTAGTAAAATTCCCGTGGAATTAAAACAGAACTAACAGTTTGAAAAAAAACCAAACAAACATACGTAGCGCGAGCATTTAAAAATCTCTTTTTCGTAGATAAATAGGAATGTAAGGTAATTAAGATGATTAATTAGGTGATAAGCACGGTACGTTGCAGTCGATCTTCATGTTTTTTATCATTTAAATCGTGATGATGAAAATGAGGGTTGTAATTTTTTTTTCTAATACTTTCTTTTCGTTGTTCTTTCTTTTTATATCTTGCATGTTCTGTCTGAATGTTCGAAAATATTTGCCCATAGGAATTAAGGTGTCAACGACTGCTATTAGTAAAACTAACAGCAAACAGAACGTTAAACATACAGGATCTAAATTTAAAGTAGCTATTCTAATCTTTGTGAAGATTTTAATTTGCTTCTGTAAATTACTTTTGCTAGTTAACTTCGGAAGGAAGTAATAGGAAAAATATATTTGTTTCCCATTAACATAATTTTTTATAATTCGATTTGTTTTGTAATTTATAATGTGTAAGTGAATTTTTCAGTAACTTCCATGAATACTTTTATTATTCCTTTATGGTAAGACTAAGGATACAAAATATTTTGCTTTAACTTATTAATTTTTGATTTTGTTTAGATATTCACTGTTTGTAAATAATACCAATTTATTAACGAATACCATTTTTTAGAAAGTAAAGCCGCTGATATGCTTATCTGGTATTTTTCATATTTGGACAAGGATAATATGTTGAATAATGAAAACCAATAGAAATATGAATGTATCATAAATTTATATTTATATATTTTTGCTGTCTACAGTCATCTAAAACCCGTATCTATTTATAACTTTTTTTTATATTAACTTTCCACCATTTACAACTTCAATCGAAACAAGATCACTGGCGTGTTGGATTGTATCGATGTCTTACGTATTGCGCTTAAAGTGGCCTTTTGCCGCATGAATTTTAATTATTTCATATTTTAATGTAATTAGTAGATAATATCAAAGCATCAGGTTATAATGAAATAGAAAAGAATTTGGGGGAATGGGAAGATCTCCAGTAGTTTCAGTATCTGGGATTTCCAGTGTGTTAGACTGTATCTAACAGCGAAAGTGATGAAAATTTACATTTTTGTGGTTTGGTTTTTTTATGAGAAATCTCTCTCATTTAAGAGAGCGAAACGAAGTTTTTTCCAGTATTTTCTTATATTTGTTTTTGTATATATTATAGCCTCTGATTTCTGTTCAGCTATTTGGGATGGATTTTTGTGCTGGCCAACGACCCAGTCGGATTCAATAGTGAATTTGCCTTGCCCTTCAGGAAAGGGACTCGATACTACAAGTACGATATAAACCTTAGTTTTCTATTCCTTTTTTCAGTTATTAAGTTTAGGTGTTATCAGTGAACGGGGTATATTTTAAAATGCGCAATTTCTATTTGTAAATTGTGGTCAATGACTTGGTCTGATCGGGGCCGGCATGAAAGTTTCGTGATTAGTAAGGGACTTATGCTGAGGGGAGGCTTAAACTTTTTACCTCAAAATTAAATTGCGCTTCTGTCCTACCTATTCGAATATTTCCATCACGTTGGAACGGAACATTAAAATCTTTGCATCTAGGCGGCTGCCAGGAATTTGTTTGCTAAATGGGCCGGTCCTGGTTCAATGGATCTTAAACGATGTTGCTAAATAAGTACCAAAATGGATTTTCAGTCTTTACGTAGTATAAATGATTTTCGAAATAAACCTACGTATATACGCTTAAGATAAGAATAACAATTCGTTTGATCTAACAAACTTTTGGTGTAGGTTTTAGTTTTTACCTAAGTTGTAATCTGTACTCATCTTTTTCGAGTTGGAGAATTACAATAAAATTACACAAAAACGGAAAACGATTTTCGACTAGTTTAAGGGCTAATAGTACAAGGATATTTTAGTAATGTCTGAAGTGACATACACAAAATCAATTGCCCGTAAAGTACTAAACCTTGTGAATAAATCATTCAGAGATTAATAATCAACGTATG
>QLNU02002669.1:0-15167 GCA_006491805.2 Dysdera silvatica | reverse complement strand
TTAAATTATCTTGCAATCCTCCCTCTAATCTTTCGAACATTTTTGCTAAAATACAGTACAATTAAAGCTATAAATTTTGATGAAATGCAGTAGTTCTATTTAGTTGAAATAAATTTATTAGAGCTTTACATGTTTAGGTTAATTCATTAGTACATGCCAAAAATAAATTAATTCGAATACATCATTAAGAGAATTTAAGTAAGCCTTTTTGGCGGAGCCTTCAATGAGACATGTACACACTTTTATGATAAGTTGAAGACTGATTTGATTTTGCAATTCAAAAAACAATTGCACGTAGTGTTGCCAAATATAAAGAGCGAAGTTATAATTATACAATATTTTTGTTGCAAAATACAAAAAGTAAAATTACGCACAGTTATAAAACATCGTGTAAAAGACACAATTTGGCATTTTGCCAATTTTAGGAATTAAACTTAAGTTTTCTTTCCTTGCATTTCTAAGTGGCAACAATTAGGAAAGCCTGCGAAGTGAACACAGTGTTTCTATTGTGGGAGTCCACACTTATATAGTTCAGTCATCGGCAATATTATGTTGTTATTTACAATCAATTTCGGCTTTCCCTTTTATGGTCTTTACCACTTTTTCTTGTACATTCATCAATTTCCGTTTTTAATAGATTTAATATGTTTATTTATACAAGTTCGTCCCAAAATTGCTCAAATGCGCAGCAGTTTTTTATTTATCGTCTCAAATACAAATCAATAACATCATTACAAAATAGATACGTAGCTAAATGTTTCCAAAATTAGAGATTTTGCCAAAATATATTTGAAAAACTCTTTAGATCGTTGAGACTTCCTTTTCTCAATTGTTGTCTTAACTTTTTCTTTCGCACTCGATAACGAAAAATTCCTCACCGATAATCGATACTGATCAGTCGATAAGTTTTAAAAAAGGGGAAAAGTAATTATCGAATTTCTACGATAGGCTAAGCATTTTATCTATATACGCCCATCATCTCTGTTAATTATTGTGTCATGTAATAGAGCTTAATACTCACCTTCTTCTTAAGAACTTTAGCCGCTGTTTCATAATCGAAAAAACACAATTATTTCTCGTATATATCCATTACAATATCATGGAACTAACTCCAAATGTCTGCTGAAATTCCAAGTGCAAATTTATATATAGTGTTGTTTAAATGTGAGGGCAAGAAGAGTTCTTCTAAACCATTGGAACATTTCGATTCCATGCCCTACTTACTCCTACTAAGCTATGGACCGCACTCAACCCCCACCTTTCTCTCTCTCTCTCTCTCTCTCTGCCTTCTTACATAGACATACATACACACATACATGCATGCATGCATACATACATACACACACATACATGCATGCATGCATACATACATATATACATACGCACGCACACGCGTGCGTGCGTGCGTGCGTACGTACATACATGCATGCATGCATACATCCATCCATCCATCCATCCATCCCAGGTTCTGGTCCGGATGGTTTACAGAACTCTTACGTTTTACTATATTGTATGTAAATTTGCACTCGAAATCTCAACAGATTCCTGGGAATGGTTCCATGTTGTAATGGATATATACGTATAACTGTACTTCCGTAATATTTCATTAACTCTACTATATATATATTTTTATGTTTGAACCTGACTGTTACATCAGTCATCGGCCATCTTTCCAAGATGTATTTTCTATATACGTATGTATGTGTTCCTTCTCGGGTGTATGTGTCTATATAAGCCTTAAAAGAAAAAAAATAGTCTAAGATAGACCGTATCTTAGATGGTAAGGCATTGAGCGTGCTACCGATAGGTCCCTGTGATTTACAGAATTATTTTATCCCCTCACATTTGAACTACCATATATATATATATATATATCATCATCATCATATTCAACCATTATCTATCCACTGCTGGATGAAGGTCTCTCTCCAAAATGCTTCTTCATAATGTCTATCCTGGAGTACCTTTAAGCCTGTCACCCCAACCTGTTTTCTTATTTCATCCACCCATCTAGTTTGAGGACGTTTTCTAGGTCTTCGGTGGTCTCTTGGAATCCAGTTCAGAATTTCTGTTGTCCATCGTTGATCAGTTCTTCTTGCAATATGCCCAGCCCATCGCCATTTCAGCCCTTTTACTTTAACAATGATGTCCTCTACTCTAGTTTGCTCTCTCACCCAAGTGTTTCTTTTTCGATCTCTCCTAGTTATTCCAAGCATGCACCTCTCCATGCTCCTTTGCGTTGTCTGTAACTTTCGTATTGCTCCAACTGTTAGACTCCATGTCTCTGATCCATAAGAGAGGACTGGCAATACACACTGGTTGAAGACCTTTCTTTTTAGACACAAAGGCAATTTCCCCTTCAGGATAAAACTGTTTCTTCCAAATGCACTCCAGCCAAGTTTAATACGTCTGTTGAGTTCTTTCATAATGTTGCCATCCATTGAAATCAGCTGGCCAAGGTAAATATATGAATCAGCAATTTCTAGCTCAGTGTTGTCAACTTGTATTTTTGTTTCCTCTACAAAATTATTGAACATGATCTTAGTTTTTTGTAGGTTCATCTTGAGTCCAACTTCTTTACTTCTAGTTGAGAGCTCTTGTACCATGTCTTGGAGTTCTGATGGGTTCGTTGAAAAAATAACAATGTCATCAGCAAACCGCAGATGATTTAAATATTCACCATTTATTTTTATTCCCTTGTTATTCCAATTTATCAGCTGAAAAATCATCTGTAAAGCTGAAGTAAAAAGTTTTGGAGAAATGGTATCTCCCTGCCTCACACCTTTACCAATTTTGATAGTTTTTGTATCTTTATGTAACCGAAATTTTGCACTTGCATTTTTATACACACGTTTCAATATGTCAATGTACACATCTTCAATGTCTGTTGATCTTAAAGAGTTGATGACTGCTGATGTTTTAATAGAGTCAAAGGCCTTCTCATAGTCAATAAATGCAACACACAATGGAAGTTCATATTCATGTGTTCTTTCAATTAATTCTCTTAATACTTGAATATGGTCCACTGTACTGAATCCACTTCGAAATCCAGCTTGTTCTCTTGGTTGAGCTGCATCTAATTTTTTCTGCAGGCGATGTGTTAGCACTTTTGTGAAGATTTTATAAATAGCAGGTAACAAGCTAATTGGTCGGTAATTTTTCAAATCCTCTTTATCACCTTTTTTATGCAAAAGAATTACTGTTGCAGAATCCCATTGGTTTGGTATGTTACCGCTGTTAAGACATTTGGTAAAGAATTTTGCAAATGTAATACCATCATCACCAGGGGCTCTTCCTTTCTTCATATTTTTTATTGCAAATGAAACTTCTTCTTTTAAGATTTTAGGAGCTGTTCCTTCGACTATTTCAATGTCTTCGTTTAATCCACTGTTACTTTCGTATAGATTTTTGTAGAATTCTTCAACTCTTCTAAGTATTTCTTCCCTATTTCTTGTTACGGTGCCATCCTCTCCTTTTAATGCAATGATGTGTTTCTTCCCAACAGATAAACTTCCTTTAACAACCCTAAGGCTCTTGTTGCTTTCAATGGCCTTCCTTACTAACTCACAATTGAATTTTCTTATATCTTCTTTCATGCTTTTGCGCAGAGTTTTACAAAGTTCTATGTACTCAATCCTGGAACTGGTATTTTGATTGTCCACCTTCATATCTCTTCGCCTTTTCATGAGCTGTTTCGTCTTCTCAGATAATTTGCTATTGTGCTTTTTACAGGTTACACCACCAATTTCCCCAGCAGTTTCAACTATTGTCTTAACAATGTTTTCATTTGCTTCTGAGATATCACTTTCATCAATAAGTCCTTCCAGTGCAGAAAAGCGATTTTTTAATTCCAACTTGAATGCCTCGGTATTTACTTTCAGTTTCATTAGATCCACCCTCTTACTTACTTGTTTCCTAATGAGCTTCTGTCGTTCTAATTTAGTATTTAAGTGCACTTTACATCTCACCATTCGATGATCACTTCCAGTATTAAATCTGTTCAGTACGCTGCAATCTTCAATAATTGATTTCTTGTTTGCCAGGATATAGTCAATTTCGCTAGTTCCCCCATTTGGGTGTTTCCATGTCCATTTTCTTTGCGGTTTCTTCTTAAAAAATGAATTCATGATGCTAAGATTTTCAGCTTCTGCAAATTCGATGAGTTGATCGCCACGTTCATTCCTTTCCCCATATCCGTATTTACCAACCGATGTCTCTCCTTGTTCCTGTTGTCCAATTCTTGCATTGAAATCCCCCATGATGAGCTTGATATGTTGTTTCCCTTTGGTGTGTAACTCTTTGATTTCTTCATAAAATTCTTCAACCTCTTCGTCGGTATGGCTTGATGTTGGTGCATATACCTGTACTATTTGAAGTTGGTATCGCTGGGTTAGTTGAACAACAAGCCTCGCTGCTCGATCTGATGTACTTTCAACTTCCAGAAGACAGTCTTTAATTCTTTTGTTGATTAAGAAGCCAACACCACTTGTTCTTCCAGTTTCCGTTCCTCTATAATAAAACAAATGTCCACTTTTAAGTTCCACCAACTCTTCACCTTTTCTTCTAACTTCACTGAGTCCTACAATGTCCCATTTGATCTTGTCTAGTTCCTCTTCCAATTCCTGAAGTTTTGCTTCAGAAGCAAGGGATCGTCCATTATACGTTGCCAAGGTCAATAACAAACGGCAGCCTGGGCCATTCCAGTGATTCTTAGCACCCCCTGCTTTCATGCCACACTGACCGCTGCCTTGATCAGGAGCACTCCAGCACCTGGAGACTAGGGGCCATGGTTTCTGGTGTGTCAACATAATGGAGGAATTAGCCATAATTTCACCACGCTGGCTAGACGGGTTGGTGAATTAGCCCTCCCCTTCCGCCTTTCTATCCGTGCAGCAAATATTAATTTGCCTCTTGGATAGAAAGCTCAGCCTGCACCACTTGAAGGCGGGGTAGGACACTAGGTTACTGGCCTGACCGGTTCCACACATCGTCACATGCGTTCAGCGTGTGGGTCTCCTTCCATATTTAACAATTCTACAGGGTAACGCGGTTAATTCGAGAAGCTCAAATAACAAAATTCTTATAGCCATTACTCGCAAAACCTGTGAAATGAACGAAAATTGTAAAACACAATAACACCACCTTATAATTCTTAGTTTCTGTAATTTTTTCCTTGGTATACTCCATTTTTTTAGAAAGTAATAAATGTGAAATTTTCAATCTTGCCTATTTGAATTTAATTTCCCTAATAAGTAAACAAATGCACATAATATAGGTGAAAATCTAATTTAATCAATTGATTGGCCCATTCTGCAGAGTGTTAAACTCACATTATGTGCGGATATAAGAGGGTCACAGGGGTCCTGACCCTCTCCAAAATATATTTTTTCACTGTAAAAAATTCCAACTTTCATGATAAATGAAGGGTGTTATTCCAAGACCATGGCAAATTCTGTCCTTGACCCCCCCAAAATGGAAGTTCGTATCCGCTCCTGGCTGAGCTAACTAAACTTACATTCCACCTTATAATATGCTAATTCCATCAGTAGCCTTATAAATAAATCAGTTAATTCACATTTGTAAGCAATTTTTCCCATTTTCTAAGACGAGCATCTGGGGAAGCATGAATCAGCTATCCATGTATGCAAATTTGCCCTACAGTGAACGAAGATTTCCTCTCATATTGGTTAAGATAATTCGTTTCCGCTTACGAAACTATTTAAGTAGTTATATACGTGTCCATATTTAATACAGTCGAACTCCGTTAAGACCAACACGCTTAAGACGAATTACTTTTAATATGAACCAATTTCTGAAGTCCCGTCAAATTGTGTTGTGTACTACCCTTTCTGGATAAGACGAATTATTGTTGATTCGGTGCCCTGCGGTGGCGCAGTGTGGTAACGCGTTCTCCTAGTGCGCCGCTAATCCGGGTTCGACTCCCAGCAGTGCAAAAAGAACGCTTACTCAGAGATCTCATAAAGATCGCACTGCTCACTGTAGTCCGGGGTTTGGTTCCCTAGGCCTTAAGAGGTTCGGATTCCTCGGAAAACAGTAGGTCCCGGCGCAGCATGACCACTGTAGTCTTTGAGCCGTAAAACCAAAAAACAAACAAACTGTTAATTCGAACAGATTTTCTGTTCCCCTTGGTTCTCGTCTTAACGAGGTTCGATTGTATACAGGTTGCTTGTTTGAGTTGTGTTCGTATTTTGTTTGAGTTGTGTTCGTATTTTGTTTGACTGTATATGATTTATTTTTTATCCTACGATCTTCTGAAATGTATTAACATATTATTTTCAATGATTTTAGGTTCATAAAATGCCTTTCAAATGCAGCGTGCCTGGATGCAAATCCAACTACAAGGCACCTTACATCACATGCTTTAGATTTCCAGCAGAAGAAAATATGCGTAGTTTATGGATCAACCGGATCCGTCTAGAAAATTTAGTTCATATGAAAAATGCATGTGTCTGTATAAAACATATTCTTAATGAGATGATTGTAACAGAAGGTAAATGGAAAGACAAGGATGGTATAATCCACCTAATCCCACGTACTAAACCTTGTTTGTTACCAGAGACATTTTCATTCATTTTTAATAAGAAACACCACACTTAAATATACAAGAGCCAAAGAAACGGAAATCTAGAGATGAGAAAGGGGACGATATTCTTCAATCAGTTCTTAAAAAAAGTGTATTAACACATGAAAATGAGCTTGAAGCTTCGCGACTGAAATGCATGTCTGAAGTTGAAGATTACATAAAGTATCGTTTAACACAAGAAGAAAATTGGACTTTTATTTCAAACAAGGACTGTATCACCGTTTTAAAAATAAGCAATGCTCTTTTACCCTTAATTATAGTTAGTTTTAAAGTATTTTCTGATCTATCATTTAAGATATTTTATCAAAATGAAGAATTAGATATCAAACAAATTAATATGCATTTTGAACATATTAATGAGAAATCAGAAATAGATTTGTTATTTGAAACTTGTAATAATTTCGAAAACGTGAAAATTGAATATGATAAATTGGCAAAAGCCATGTGCTTACTTAATGAGTATGGTTCAGAATTAAAGTCTGAAAAGTTATCGATTTTAAATATTTTAATTGAGCAATTGCAACTTTTAAATTTATCCAAAGAGAGATACAGATTTTTTCGACCCTTTTGCAATTGTCTTTTAAAATGCATTTAATTTCATCTACTTGCTATCGTGCAATTAGAAAAACCAAGTTTTTAGTTCTCCCCCATCCAAATAACTTGAAAAAGATAGCTGCCGAGCTAATTGTTTGTGATAGAACATTTGACGTTGGAAATAAGTATCTTGAAAAGAGATTAATCAATCTAAGTCCATTTGAAAAGTATGTAAATTTATTAATGGATGAAATCTATATTTCTCCTGAGTTGACATTTAAGGGTGGCAAATTAGTTGGATCTTGTATAACACAATCAGATACCCTTGCTAAAACAGCGCAGGTGTTTTCCCTAACTTCTGTAAATTGGTAACTATACAGATGTAATTGCAATTTTGCCAGTTGGTACTAATTCTGGGGACTTCTTATATACAACAATAAAAACCATATTATGTGAGTTACATGATTGTGGTGTTAAACCGGTAAGTATTATTGCTGACAATAATCAGGTAAACAAATCCATGTTTACTAAATTTAAATTGCATCCATATGGTTTTAATTCAGTATATAATCCTGCATGTCAGGACTCTCCGCTCTTTTTAATTTATGACTCCGTGCATATTTTTAAAAACATTCGAAATAACTGGCTAAACCAAAAAGATCTCATTTTTAATTATCCAGATATAAAAAGCTTCGACATCATTAGAAAAGCTGATTTTAATCACTTGAGAGCTATGTATCGAGAAGAAGGGGAGAAAGTGTTAAAACTTGGATATAAGTTAAATCATAAAGCCTTATTCCCATCTAACATTGAACGACAAAAAGTAAGCTTTGTGTGTAAAATTTTTAATTATCAAAATATTAATGCCCTCCGTGAATTAGGAGGTAATGCTACTGAAGGGACAGATAAATTCCTCGAAATAATCCTTACGTGGTGGAATATTGTAAATGTTAAATGCCCAAATAAAGACATCATATTTCGAAATGAAGATTTTAAAAAAATTACCTCTGTAAGTCAAGAACAATTGAGTTATTTACGGGATGTTTCAACCTGGTTAGGAAACTGGGAATTGCTTTCAAGGGAACATGTGTATCAAGGTTTAACGAAAAGAACATCTGAAGCCATGGTGCAGACTTGCAGTGGTCTTTATGGTTTGACCTCGTTTGCATTGCAAAAATTAAATGTGGAATATGTTCTACTGGGAAAATTTCAAACAGACCCTTTGGAGGAAAAGTTTAGTCTCTACCGACAATTATCTGGCAGTAACTATTTCATTTCACTTCAGCAGCTGTATGAAAGTGAAAAAAAGATAAGAATCCAAAATTTACTTTCATTTTCTTTTAAAAACTCTGAACTTGTTATTAGAGATTTAAGAGAAAATAATGATTTAAATACCACAGAACTATCTCTAGAGCCATTTTCTGATTTTGAAATTGATCCGCTAGATTCAATAGAAAAAGAAATGATTCCTATAATACATTACATTTCTGGATATGCAGCCTTAAAAACCAGTAAAAATATCCAATGTAATTTTTGCATTGAAACTTTAATCCGTAAGGATACTGTTTATTATGAATATCATGAACAATCGAAGTTAATAGATGCATTAAATAGAGGTGCCCTGAGAAAGCCAACTATATTTATTGTTAGGGTGGCCGGTATTTGCATAAACGTATTTAATGTCTTGTTAAAAGATTATTACAAATCATTTTTTGGATGCAATAGTCATTTAAATTTGATGATCAAACTCTGCAATCCCTATATTTGTAATATTGTAAGAGAATTGGATGACAGTTTATGTGCAAAACGTTACACACATGATTGTACAAAATATTTAGAGAATGTTTCTATTGTAATTTATAAAATTCTCTTAAATAATTACTCTAAAATGGCAACAGAAAAAAATAAGGCGCTAAATGTGGATAAAATAAAAATAAAAAAGTTAACCAGTTGTAAATAACATGCCCATCACTATTCCTGTGTTTTTTGCAGTTTGTATACACCAGGGATGGGGAACCTGCAACTTTTTGGATGAATCCAAATTATGGAATGTATGCCTAATTTTTCAAAGTTGTCATGTCTTTCTATATGCGATTTTCTTACGAATGTATCTATCTCATAAAAAGAGATCCGACTGTATTTGTATATATAATAAATGTATGGGTATTACATATCAAGTGTTCGAAGTTCTTTAATTTTGTACGTAGATATTTTTTTAAAGTATAGTGTGTTTTAAGAATCACAGAGCAAACTGTCTACTTTTTCTGTTACAATAACATTCAATCATGCTTAAAATTCGGATGTAAATGTATATCTGTACATGTCATATTTATTGTGAGTGTTCTGCATTATCTATATATTTTCTGATTAATACATTTTTTGTTTCATGATTTGACAGTTACAATAATTATTATTGATAGAATTGAAACCTTGGGTAATTACTTCATGATTTTAAGTATACGATGATACGTCTTATTAAGCACGACCCTTTGCCTATGTAATAAACACAAGACCGGAAAATTTCGAGTATTTTCGGCAAAAAACGGGCGACAGCTCAGTTTACTAAATTGATGGCTAGGACCGAGTTTATTTCTTGCTGTTTCGCGGTTTTAACGTAAACAATGATGCACTTGTGAGTGTTTGAGCGTGTTTTTGGTAAAGCTTTTATCCTAATTTTATATTTGTTATTATTCATTGCATTATACCGATTTTTATAGCATGAATATAACAATATTGCTCAAAAATAATTCAGTGAAAATGGTACATTGTTGTGTACCATATTGCAATTCTGATTGTGAAAGGAAAAGTTGATTTTCACAGTTTTCCCAATTATCCCATTTTAAGAGGTAAGTGGCGGTTTGCTATTTCTCGTCAAGGAAATAAGGACAAGCCTCGTTGGTGTCCAAACCAAGCATAGGCGTACGCAGAAAGTTCGTAAGGAGGGGGTTATAGGCTGAATTGTGGAGGGGTTATAGGCTCAATTGTGGAGGGGTTATAGGCTCAATTGGGGAGGGGTTAGAGAGCTGCAACTCACGTATTCCTATGTTAAATATACAAAATTTCATTGCAATGGGGGGTTACAACCCCCATCAACACCCCCTGCGTACGCCAATGAAACCAAGCTTCAAATATTTGCAGCAAGCATTTTACTGTTCAAAATTTCAGCGTGAGTACTACTAAATGAAGATTGTTACCTCATGTTGTACCTTCAGTATTCACTGAGTACCCAGAACATAAACAAAAAAAGAGAAGTAACGAAAAATTGGAAAAAGAGATTAGCTTCTAGAAAATTGTCTGAGTCTAAGGTTAAAAGAGTATGTGTTAAATCTATAAATTTTTCTTTTGAAGAAGCAGGTCATGATGTTTCCACCTCTTCTACTATGGATATGGGAAATACTTCAAAAGCATCTTGAAGGTAAGATTTACAATTTATCTATTTGTAATTGTTAATATATAGGGGCCATTCAAGTCCAGTGGTGCCTTAGTATTTGTCGTTAATTGGTTCTAGAAGGCATTACTAGTGGCGAACAAAATTTTCCCATAAGGGTCAATGAACATTAAAATGGGGGTTGGGGAGACAAAGCAGTTGTGTTGGGAGGGCAGGAACTTTAGTTATAAAATTAAACTCATCCTAAATTTTTTAAACGTAAAATTCAACAAAAGTGACTTGTCTACCATTAAACTTCTTACAATTTTATATTCAAGTAATAACTGATTTTACAATATGTTTGATTAGAACGAACGTCAATTATTTACGTTATTTGAAAAATATATATAATTTTTTAAAATTTAAAGCACTGATTTTTGGAAAAATCCACTCATTTAAATTCCACCAACTATAACTTTATTTGCAAAATTAAAATTGTACAATTTTATTTTTAAGGAACTGATTGCAGAAAAGAAATATCATAAACTATTCACATTTCAAGATACCCTGATATTGTGTGTGCCCACATTTTGTTTCAAAAAGATGGTCATCATATGTGTAGTTTTATTTAGTAATAAAAATTATTTAACGTTTTAATAATTAATTTAATAAAAAATTTAATAATAATTAATAATGTTTCGCTTTTTTAATTTACTAAACAATAAAATATTAAAGACAATAATTTTGTACGTTTTTTTAATTTACAGAACTTAAAACGGTCGACGTTAAATATAAAAATGCGTATCTTTATTAAACAAATAATACGCAATTTAATGCATACAATTAGAGTTGTAAAAAATCCGGGAATTTTGGGTACATTGGAAACTTTGAACATAGAAACCATGATAGGATGAAGGAAGTGGTTCCGTCCGCATCTTTCTTTCTATTAGTCGATTCGACACAATCGCCCAATAGGAAAAGAAGTGTGGAGGGGACTACCTCCTTTATTCTAGCTATTTTGGTTTCTTCCCATCAAAGTTTCCAATGTGTCCAAAATTCCCGGGTTTTTTACAACTCTACATACAATACATTATTTAATAATTTAAAATCCGCATCGGTTTGCGTATTTTCAATTATTAAATAATGTAAAGAAATATAAAAATACAAGGATTATAAGGATATCATTGACAGCAATAACTTAGTTCTTAGAGTAAATAACGGTGCCATCTACCAATTATTGTGGAACTAAACATTCCCCACTTTCGAAATCGAAATTTCCCAGCCTTGTGTTTATGACGTAGGCAATGGATAAGGTAAGTACTCTTCAATTTCGAAGTTTGGTAACACTGACAGCAGTTGTCTATGTTGCTTGGTAAATAAGCAAGGATTTGAATGATCGTGAAATTTATGGAAAGTTTTTTTGCTATAAGCAAGCAACTTTAATGATGTCAGCCAACTATGGTGTAAGTGTATTTATGTTTTATTATATTTCATGGAATACAGTAATTAACCATTGCATAGTAATATTAATTGCAGGCACCGTATTAAACCACGGCTTCATCAGCAGCAGGGCCGAATGGTACTCCTTCACCTCGAAGAAGGTTGTCTTGATTTCTCTTCGTATATTATGGTTGTAGGTTTTTATTAAAAGAAAAAAAGGCTTGATTTAGAGTTTTCTGTAACTGTATCTAACAATTCGAATGTTGCCAAAACACAAGGAACCTACTTTTGGTACATTAGCGCCAAACTTACTGGTGGGTGCGTCTTTTAAAGTAGCGTAAAAAAAAAATTAAAAAAAAGTCGTTCATAAGTAGAATAATGACGCTGTTTTAGTTCAGGAAGCAGGGAATTTGCATAAATCTAAGTCAAACATACAAAGCTGTAAAGTAGAAGTTAAATTTCAGAAACGCATTCTTACTGATAATCATGCTTACCATGCGCCTTTTATCATTAAAAAATATCTTACTATATGTATTATATTAAGGGGCTGTCCATAAATTGTCACGTCTAAAGGGGAAGAGTGGGTTCAAAAAGTTGATACTTTTGTTACAAGGGGGAGTTAATAAAACTGTGACGTCACAAACACTGCAAATTTTAAAATATATTTTTAGATTTTTTTAAACAATTAGTTTTTAGGCCCAACTACATGTGTATCCCCTGTGCGATTTGTTGCCAAGACGTGGCAACCCTGCTGCAGCAACCTCCTTCTCGAATTACATGATCACAGGCTCGCTTCCCGGCTGCCATGTATTTTTAAGGAGTAATTACCTGTTATACTCTTTTCAGACTTTTTTTAACAAAAAAACTTACTTCTGTCTTTAAGTGTTTGATTTTTATGGTGTTTGGAATCATTTCCTCCACTTCCTTTTTGTGGCGCTGTCTCCACATATACTCTGCAGAGGATGTTAACAGCACGACAGATGCTCCACGCCATACCTTCCTCCTTCTCCCCATACCTTGTGAAGTACAAGTCCAACAGTTGATCACCACCGCATTTGGCGGCACGAGTCCAATAGTTTCATTGCTGACATTACATACCTCATATTTCTCGGGCCATTTCTTCCTATATCGCTTCTCCCTCGTTATTCTTCATGTTTTGAACCTCTTCTTCTCCCTTCTATATTTTCATCTCAACATACTATCAATTCAACTGCTACAAAACATTTAAACGCTTTGCTTATCCTATCGCTACAGCCACAAACTATCACCGCACAAACGGAATGGATGCTAATGACACTACACAGGCTAACTACCATGCACATCCGCATTTTTAACGCCCACAAAACTTCTCTCCGCTTTAAGAGTATAGCATCAATTTCCATGAAAATAGGGGCATGGTAATTGTATTGTAGTGTCGTAACGTCCATTCGTGCTGGTGGTGGTTTGTGAGTTGTAGAAATAGGATGAACGACCTTTAAATGTTTTTATTTTTGTAACAGATTGGAATTGATAGTATGTTTGGAATGGAGAGGGGGTACAGGAGGAAGAGGTTTGAGGAGGTATGGGGAGAAGAGGTTAGAGGTATGAAGGGAAAAAGTGGAGATGAGGGGAATGTGGAGTATCGCAATGTCGACGATGAAAAGCTGTTGGACTCATACTTCGCAAATCGGTGTTGATTAGCTACAGTCATACTTCGCAGAAGATATGGGGAGGGGGAAGAAGGGAGAAGAGGTATGGGAGGGAACGTATAGCATCACAATGTCAGCGCTGAAAAACTGTTTGACTCATATTCCCCAGAGCATATGTGGAGGCGGCGTCACAAAGACGAAGTGGAGGAAATGACTCCAAAGGCAATAAAAAATCAGACGCTTAAAGACAGAAGTTTTGTTCATTAAAAAAATTTGAAAAGGTTATAATAGGTAGTAAACTCAGTATAACAGGTAATTACATGGCGACCGGGAAGGAGGTTGTCACTCCTTGGCGACAAATCGCACAGGAGACACACGTGTAGTATAGCCAACTTTGGTTCTATGGGACTGTGTACAAGTTATCACCACCCATTAGAATCGGCTTGAGGGAAGCAATTCCTCATGCTGCCACTGAGCTATATTACAACCAAGGGTTGAAACTTGTGAATTTTTGTGGTTGCCCATGGGGCAACCACTGGAAATATTTTGGTTACCCCCAAGTTAAGTTCGTTGCCCTAAGTCATTTATTGTACAAAAATGAGAAATTTTGGTGACAATCATTACAATGATATAATAAATATTTATTCGTAAAATTGCCATATTTGCTTGCATATTAAGGGGTGAAAATAGGAATAGAGAATTTACCCATGATGCAATTCTTTTAATCATCATCTGTTGTACAGCTATGGTCTGTACAATTATCACTCTATGAGACAAGCGAATCTTCTGGCAAAAGAAGTGACTGTTTTCGACTTTTATATAGTTTCTGGTATGGTTTTCTCTGTTTCACACTTAACCACATGTTGATGGCTTCATTTGGTTCAAAATCTTCAATACTTGCAGATGATAGTGTTATTTGTATTAAGTCTGTTGTAACGAAAACATGCAGTTTGCTTTGCCAATTACCTTTTACCCTTTTCATGACAGAAAAACCTTGTTCACAATCCACACTCTGAGTTGGAAGACTGAGAAGCAAGTCTATTAACAATGAGGAATTCCTTATAGCATTCAGCTCATTCATAGAACTCCAATCACTCTTGGAAACATTCTTGCATTTTATGTACAAAAAATGTTTAAAATCAATCCATTTGCATATGATGCTTCCACAGAACAGTTGTTTTCTGGCATAACATCAAATATTATAATGCATTTAGTACTTTCTCTGTCCCCATATGTTTTTTCAAACTTTCTGAGCCAAATTTTGAAATTCAAAAACTTCATAGAATCTATGGTTGAAACATCTTCATATATGTTTTTCAGTGATTGAAGAACAGATTTTGTTACCGGTGAAGCAGCAAAATCTATGTAAGCTTGGAGTTTTATTTTTACGTTATGAAATAGTTCTGAAGACAGAATACTAAAAGTTCATTTTTCATATTAATTTTTTTTATACTATTTAAATTAGCTGAGACATAATTTTTTATTTTTATCCGTTAAATACGATGATCCTTCATAATCTTACCGACTTCAAACCTGTTTTTGCTCAAATACAGTGCGATTAAAAAATATCAAACCTGGTGAAAAAAGTGTCATT
>QLNU02002663.1:21729-43475 GCA_006491805.2 Dysdera silvatica | reverse complement strand
CCACCAGTTGTTGGTTTTTCCCAGTCGCATCAAAGGAATGTTACAGGGCTATGTTGCACCCCATGTTTGTGTATTTAGACTGGTTTGCAAACAGCAGCATTTTGTCAGTGCAGACTAGATATCGGTATGAATTGATGGGATGCAGTGATGCTAGGCACTGATGGTATGTGGCGATATTCACACCGTAACATCATTGCATAACACAGGATGTAATGCTATGTTCTGTTTCATATCCGTATGCACCCTAAAGTATATAGGAAGAAGAGGGGGGGGGGGAGTTACTGTAAGAAACATACTTTAAGGTTTAAAGAATACCATAAAACGTAAATCAAAGTTATTTAAAAAATGCAAAGTTTTTTGGTAGGATATTAAAGAGCTGTAGCTATTTTACAATGGACACAATTCTTGTTCTCGATTGGCCACTCCTGTTCTTCTTCTAATTGGTACTGAAAATGAGCAATGAGCTGGAACACAGGTTCAAAATCCACTAAAATTCTTAATAAAATAACTGTTATCTTTTGAACAAAGATAGCTAGAGTTATCGTAGTTAGACATACATGCAGCAAAATGACCATGCTCTATCAAATGAGATTGATTATAGAGGCCATAGTGGCTAAATTCAGAACTTACAAAAAATTATTTTTTTAATCATCCAATGACACCTATTTTTGTCAATTACAAAGTTGGTCCCCTACAAAAATCATGCACAAAGATATAAACTGTGTTACAGTATCTTTAAAATTGATTGAGATATGCTATCTTGAAAAACATCAAAAAATCCCATAAAGTAATTTTTATAGTAAATAAGTTCTGAGTTAACATTTTGTTAGATTGGTGTGTTTGTGGGTTGGGGAAGGGGATTTTAAATAAATTTGTTTAAATTTCCTGTTTTATAATTTTTTATTATTCATTAGTAGTTTGCATTTATCTCTTTTTTTCATTTAGTATCTGAACATGTATTACTTGCAACAATTGGTCATAGAAAGCCTGGCTCAATCTTCTGAATGTTCTGCAGACTCACAGTTGAAACAAGCAATTCCCATACATTTGTCGCAAGGTAATATAGATGGGAAATCCTGCTTTCGACATGTACATCATGTCGTCTCGCACTCAGTGGTACAGTTACACCGAATGATATTCAAAAGTTTTGGAACAGCTGGTTTTTTATCTGTCATGGTTGGTACATATATCTTTCCTGCAAGATGCCATCCCCATTCTTCTGGTTTCATTCCGGGTGTTGGAGGAAGTCTTCAACGACACAGCAACCTTAGTCACAAACAGCCTATTCCCTAAAGATGGCAACGATTCTCCTAGTCTGCCCAAATAAACACATAGAAGAGCTTGTTCCCCGGCTGCTGTCACATCTTCTTTTGAAATACCAGGTTTACAAAATGGCACACTTGTTTGCTAGAACTGCTTTATAGGAAACGGCAAGTGACAAGGCAACTTGCTTTCCAACTCCATAAATAGTTGATGTTGTATCACAGCCAAGGTAAGTGTGAATGAACAAAATTCCGTCATATGGGCTCCCGAGCTGCTGTTTACCTTTGTTGATATGCCAGATCATTGTCTTGGACTTAAAATATAAAGGAAGGATATTTGGTAGTAATGTAATAGAAATATCTGTAAGTCTGTAACATTCTCTACAAGATGGGTGTCATGAAACTAAGCTTCTGATACCGTACCAGTAACAATCAGGACATCTGCATCACCAGACACATATAATACTGAAGATCCGGCTGAGTTGAGTTTCCGTCCAATAAAAGAGATAATGCTCTCTTTGTTTCTAGAATTTAGACAGGATACATCATTTTTCTTTGCGAGTTTCATAGTTCCAGAAAATTCGATGCCTGAGAACTGAAGACCTTTTGCCCTTTGTAGGTGAGTGACATCTTTCGTGCAAGGTTCACTACTATACCCATCAAACATAACAGAAGTTTTTCCAAAATACTTGAAGTATGTAACATAACCATTGGAAATGGTATCATATGTTGCTCCGACTTGCCATGGTATCTGTTAAAGAAGCCAACCACCATCAATCACGTACATGCTGTGATTTTGAATGCACTCAAGGGACTCTTCTGCCTTGGTGGTTTTTGAGATTGCAGCTGCTAACGACGATTTGTGTGGCTTTAGGAAGACTAGTGCACAAGACTAGTGTGCACAACTTGTAAGACATAACTTCTTCCATGTCCAGATAATCTCTATTACCAATGGTTGCCAAGTACTGGAAGAGTAAGGCTTGGCCAATATGGACTTCCTCACCATCAACTTTCAATGCTGCCTGAAATCCCATGGTTACAACTTTCTGTCTCTTTGGAAACATGTGGGAATCTGTTGCTTTCCCTGTCATGTCCATGAGCATACATAAACCTACATCCTTGGCTGCATCTACATTCACCTCAATAGGTGCTGTCACTCTAGTTGTTATGTAACTCACGCCCGAAAGGCTTCAGTGATATTAGTAAAGAAATGATGGTCTGTGTGCTGGAAGTATATTTTTGTATGGATGATTGTGATGCTTTAATGTGCTGTTCTCTTGTGAAGCAGAGTCCAGTAAGTTTTTGCACAGACTCATTAATCTGAGCACATGCATTGACAGCAGACAAAGAGACTGTTGACTATCTGTCACACCTCGTCCTCATGTCAAGCTTCTAGTCGTTTTCAATCTCCGCATCAGTGACTGTTCAATTACTAAATCAAGGGCAAGGCCTGCCCACAGACGATCACTTCTCCTTATTATGAAGAGTCCATTCTGAAATTTGGAGTACAGGTTGGGATTCAACATTTTCAGGTCCAGCATGTTCTGTAGATATGTGTGACCTGATTTGATGTATTGGGAATGTTCCACTGCTACGAAGTATGCTAATATGTCAGCCAATGTTTGCAGGTACAGATACCAATTCCCACTTCTCTTGGTTCGAATGAATAGCTTTAAAATGAAGATCATATCCATGTATTGAAACCATAAGGCTGCAATTCTTTTGTCACACAATTGCAATTTCTTTTCCTTTCGTTTTTCTAACATTACCTGCAGTACCCGAAAAGAGTTAGTGTCCTTAACAACAATGGTATTGTCAATTAGTAGACCTTTGTACAGCTCGCCCATTTGTTTGATATCTGCAGAATACGTTTCAACGTGCACTATGTCCTCAGTTGGCATGTTGTATGATGCAGCTGTGAACATGTTTAGAGCTTGGTCTGAAATACTATGAGCTCACATAGCACACAAAATAGCTTTCCCACTCATAATATGCTTAATGATGTTTTCAGCATAAATTTGTTCTAGTATTTCAGCTAATCTCGCCTCTTGCATGAAGTATCCGATGCAGCTGTGGAAACTCATCCTGATGTGGAATCCTCCTAGTAAGACCACTGTGTCTTTAATAATACTTAATGAATGCTATTTTTCCTTATAATTTTTGCAATTCTTATAATTTTTATTATAGGGATTTTCAAGGTAGTGACTAAGTAATATAAATATTTCTTAGTATGGATTAATTCCTAATTTTGCCACTAGGGGCTCTGCAATCAATAGCATCTGATGGAGCACATTCATTTTCCTATACCTAACTTCTATAACAGTAGATACCTTCGTTCTGTATATAATTAATCCTACATATAATAATCCCTTCAGACAGAATTGGTAATATACCCTATATACCATAACCGCAAATAGCCAACTAGCTACTAACCCCCAAAATATGGTTTTCCATGAAGCGATTTTGGTTATATCGTTCAGCTCATTCTTATCTACATTTTGGTACAAAAAACATCTGTGTTGTAATTTTGTCCAAGCTGCTTACTATTTTTGCTTAAGTGACTGTACTATAAGCTATTCCTATTGTAAATAATAATATGTGACCTTTTTGGGTGAAATTACAAGCTTCAAATTGCATGAAAATTAGAGCATGCAGAGGAAAACCAATTTCAAATTTGAAATCAGCACCAAAAAAGATACTTGAAATCCATTGAAAAATCTCATATAACAGAAGAAAAAAAAAATTTTTTTTTTTGTTGCCCTGAGTTATTCTACTTTATTATACATTAAGCATTTATAAGTGACTCACTTAACCATTGCCAAAAATTTGCTACCGAATTTTGCTAATAGCAATGTCCTATTTGCATATTTTTAGTTATCAAAATGACTTCCAAGTGTTCATTGGATAATCAGAAATTCTGTCATGTTTTTTTTGTACACTGCTGAATATTCTTTGACGCTCTGTATTGCTATGAGGTATTGATAACATATACAGCATGGCACTAGAAATTCTGCTATATTTTAATGTGCCATCAGCTGATGTTAATTGGTGAAGAATAGCCCACTTTCGATCCATCTTCTCTTTTTCAATTACTTCATCAGGCAAACTACAAAGTGTTAAATCTTTCTTTTTTATACTAACTGGCATTTCAGTTATTTGAAGTTCACAGAACTATGATGCAGCTGATCAGTTTTTATATGAAAAAATTTCGTTTTAAGAATATAAAAAATTGCTGAAGTAGGTAAATCAACTGCATACCACAGCATGAGATAAACATCATCATCACATGGAAATTTGTGGGTCACACATTTTCTGACACTTCGAAATTGAGTATCTATAGAGCTTTAGAAGAATCAATTGAGGAATTACGGCTGGCATCAGACGGAGCCAGCTAGAAAGCACCGATCGGATAGCGCAACCTAAATGGGTAAAAATGTTTTAATGACACAGGGCTGCACTACCCAGCGGGTAAGCATGTTTTAGTTACACTAATTGTACAGGGTTGTGCCATCCTGTGTAACAGCAGCAATTAAAACATTCTTAACCAACAGGTCCTGCAAATTGAGTGGAACCTCCCAGGTGACCCTTGTCTGATGCCGGCTGAAAATTTAGGGATTTATTTTTAACAGAACAAATGGGAGAAAAATACATAAAAATGGAAAATTCGGGGACATCAACAAAAAAAGGGAATTTTCCATAAAATAAAAGGGAGTTTGCAGCTATGACCATTCCTCCCACTTTACAAATGCATGCATTGCAAATCAGTGAAGTGTTTTTTTATTATTTTTTGTTTCTTAAAGAAATCAAATTTTGAACAAAATCATACAATTTTACTGATCATACGTACAATCCACCCAAAATCAGTACATTGTAATCATACAATTCACTCAAACTCTGTATATTGTAATCATACAAATCACATAAAATCCATACATTGTATGGCCAAATCACAAAAGTTGGCAAGTATGATTATGGCATTTTGCCATACCTCTGGGGGGTTACTCGTCTGTCCAAACCTTGTTGAATAAAATTAAAGTATATTTAAAAGATTAAACACACACATTCCCGATTATTGTATAAAGTATTTGGTTACAGCAAGTTTGTTTGTTTTTATAAATGTAGCACATATTTAAATTCTAAATGGAATATTATAATTATTTTGTTTTCTTGGAACTTGGGAGTTCGATTTTTAAAGACTGAAATGAGGGAAAGTAATTGGCACTGCTTAAAACATTAGAGAATGCAGTTGCCAATGCATTAGCTATTCCGTGAACACACATCACTGATTTTTACCCCATTACTCTCTAAAAGGGACAGTGGGTCGGAGGTGTAAATGTCATAGGAGTCAAACCTGGGTTAACAGCACACCAGGCAACCATTATCAAAGCACCACCAGCATAGGGTCAACTTCCTTAATAATTATAATTTGCATTCCTTCTAAAAATGATTATTTTAATTAAAATTACATATTATGCATGTGTTTTATGTTTACTATCGGCTAGAAACAGCTCTTTTTAAGCAGCTATATCAAAGTTCACATATACTAAATATGTTTGCTTGATGCAGTATAGCCCAGGTGCTCTTGCGCCATAAAAATTCAAACTCCAAACAAACTAAATACTTTTGCAACTGCCATCAGCTTGGTTATAAGAGGGTTCAACTATATATACTAGTGTGTGTGTGTGTGTGTGTGTATATATATATATATATATATTTCGTTTTGTTCTACTAGCTTCAGGTTTTGCTATATCCTGCACACATATTTGGTATAATAAGATTTTTTTTTTTTTAATTTTAATGTTTGCTTAGTATTTACACCAATACTTTCTGATTATCCATGGTAGTCATGCTTACCCATTACCATGGGTAATCAAGAGTTCACTGGAGTTTTTTTGTTGAAACCTTTAAAAATACATCATAATCATTGTCAACATGAAAGAATAAAGTACTATTTCAATAAGAACAATTAAAAAAATGAAAAGGTACAACAATTGGTTTCATTTAACCTAACTCCTAAAAAAATTATAATAAATACTCACTTCAATAGCCAACTGAAATTGTTGGTGTTCAGTTCGAAGTTGCTCTGCTTCTTGCAAGGCTATGGGAATTAAAAAGGATGCCGCTAACATTGCCTCTCCATTACGAATCCAACTAATTACCTATAGATGTGAAAAATCCATTTACTATTTAAAAAAAAAAAAAGTCTTTCACATATGAATGACTTCAAAATTGAGCTCAGGAAATCTTGTAGCAATTTTATATTAAGTGTAAATGAGAACAATAACTTTATTAATAAATTTTTAAATATCAGCACTGATTTTACTAATCTTTGTCATATTGTGAGTTATGTTTTCAGATTCATACATAATTTGAAAAATCCTAAAGTCATGTACGGCCCCTTAAAACTACTCGGATTTAGTTAAGTCCTCGGATACTTTGGTAAAACTCTCCAAGCAACTGAATTTATTAAAGAAATATAAAAATTAAGCAGAGATGAACAATGGAAGAAAAGTAAGGTAAGAAATCTTTGCCCTTTCTTAGACAAGGACAACGTTCTGCAAGTCAATGGTTGAATGCAAAACTCAAACTTGAACCTAAATCAAAACTATCCTAAGTTATTGCCTGCTAAGCATAAGTTAACAAAAATTGAAATGGGATATTTTCATACAAAAATATGCACATTGGTCCCCAATCATTATTACATAGTGCAAGTCAAGAATTTTAGCCTTTCGAAGGGGTGGGGGAAATCTAACTGGAAAAATATTTAACGAATGTACTGTTTGCTTTAAAAATAATTCCAAAACTGCTGAGCAACTATTAGTCAATCTTCCATCTCAGAGAATTAATCAAAGTCCCCCCCCCCATTTTACAATTGTGAAACTGATTGTGTGGGACATTTTTAATCAGATATAAAGGCCAATGAAAGGGTATATTTCAAAAAGTATATGTTGTCATATTTGTGTGGTTAGCTACCAAGGTCATTCATTTAATAGTAGTCAGTTATCTTACTACAAATGCTCTAATTGCAACACTTAAATGTGTCTTTGCAAAATGTGGTAAATACTTGTCTATATTAAAAGGTAATACTAAGAACTTCATAGGTGCTAATTCAGAATTAAAAAGGTCAATTTCATGAGTAAATCCTATGAAAATTTAGCTACCTATTTATCCTCAGAAAATATCAATTGAAATTTCATTTCATCAAGATCTCCAACATTCAGAGGTGTTTTTTTTGGGGGGGGGGGGGAGTGGCATTACATTTTTTAAACATAACTTCTAAAGAGTTGTAGGTATGGTAAGATTAACCTTAGAAAAATTTCTTACTCTAATTACTCAACTGACAGGCAGTAGACCTCTAGTACTCATGTCTTCTGACCCAAATGATTTTGAGACACTCACACCTGGACATTTAATTGGTCGTCCACTTAATTCTGTTCCTGAACCGGACTTCATAGAAAGGAAAGATAATTATTTATCTCGGTGGCAAAGAACTACCAAATTAATGCAAATTGTTTGGAAAAAACAGATTAATGATTGTTTAAATAATTTACAACTTCAACATAAATGACAATTCGAAAAATAGAATGTAGCTCCAAATTCAAAATTATCGTATAAGAGAAGAAGAGTCTATGAGCCTATGTCACTGGTAGTAAATTATGTGTTCTAGGATTCCTGTTAGTGGATCGAAGTTGTTATGCAGGTAACTGTGAAGAGTTGTATGTCACAATGGAATGATCAATAAAACTGACATCTTACTTTCAGTAATTACTTGTGCGCGGCTAATACACAATTCATGACCAATTGAGATAGCTAACAAAGCTAAGACTCAGGTGTAACATACAATTCATTATATTGAACTCTTGTCATTACATTTTCAATGGTCCTGATCAAGGAAGACATTTACCACCATACAAATAGTGTTTAAGCAGAATCTAGGAAATAATACTTGGTTCTGATAGCAACGTTAGAGTGGTAATTATAAAAACAGTTCATGGAATTGTAAAATGATGTGTTGCAAAAACGTTTATTAGCAATAAATACTTGTTGAAGCTCACTTTCGTAAATACAAATAACTTTCCTTTTTTTTTTTTTTTTTTTTTTTTTTCATTGACTGTTAAGTATTATAAATATTTTGAACTATAAGTGTATTCTTGACCATTATTATTTGCAAACCAGAATTTTATTTGAAATTTATGTAAATTTCAATGAGCGGTGTGTGTTAAGTCTTGTAATAACAGTTTTGTTTCGCCCATACTCTATATCATTATCTTGCAGAAGAAATGTCTTTTCACCAGTTTTAACAAACCAATTGCAATTATAAAACTATGTCGGCCATATTACCAAACTTCATGTGTTGACTGTCATCAACTAAATCATTCTAACTCCCACTTAAGCGGAAAAATACAGACAACTTTATGGTCCATCATGTGATTATTAATTAGTGCCACCATACACCATAAAAACCTGCTAAATGAAAATTAAACTTCAAAACAGAAATTAACAAGTGGATATCTTTGACAAAATACATATTTATATTTTCATATTTATGCAATTAAACTTCAGTTCAGTGTAGTTGGAGATGATATACATGGAAACTTATTTTATTTATACAACCAATTATCAGCTCTAACGTTCAATGATATGATTAAACATGCTTGATACAAGAGCACATAACCCATTCTAAAACCAAATACATTTTGCAATGTAAGATATTATTACCCTCCGCAGGGATAACACAATTGCCAAATATGGTCAACACAAGAAAGCCTCCGGGGCGAGAATTTTGTGAGTTTTCGTGGGGAATTTATTTCATTACAAATAAATTTGACACCAACGTATTAGTAGCTCAAACTAGAGCTATTTTTGTTTGGGAGAAAAAGAGACGCCGTCCTCATCTCGGATTCGAACCAGGGTCCTCGCGTTGAGCCCGCGGTGTCTTGACCTACTAGACGAATGAGAACAAGAACAAGCCCTTTTTTTCTCCGTATATTAAGTTGTAAGATATTATTACCCTTCTCAGGGTTAACACAATTGCCAAATATTGGTCAACACACAAATCCATCGGGGCGAGATTTTTGTGAGTTTTTCGTGGGGGATTTTTTATTACAAATAAATTTGACACCCACGTATTAGTAGCTCAAACTAGAGATATTTTTGTTTAGGAGAAAAAGAGACGCCGTTCTCATCCTGGATTCGAACCAGGAACCCTGCGTTGAGATGGCACCTCTGGTGCCATTTCTCACTTGCAATTTTCTGCAAAATTTTAAAGTGCTCTATCTTTGAAATGGTTAAATATGTTTTATTGCGTTTTTCTTTTATTGAAAGATAATATATTTTTCTAATTAAAACGATAGCCTCAGTTTAGAAATATGTGTCCAAGTTCTCTTGTTGTAGCCTTCTGAATTTTTTTATTTTTTTGAAAAATCAAAAATAATTTTTTATTCCAAAATGCGAATCCCAAAAATTTATATTTTTTGACTGTTGATCAGTACCATAGAGTACTAGATTCCCTAAAAAGGAGAATTTCCACTTTTGAGTTTAACAGGTTTTATAAACAATTGAAAATTTTGCCATACGTTAAATCAATTTCTGCCAGCACGTACTCACATACTGTTCTCATGAATTTAAAATCTAATCTTATTTGACATGGCATTTTAATTCTTAATAAAGAAAGTAACAGACACAGCTTTCAAAATATATTAAAGGTTCCGAAATATATGTGCAAGTTCCAAAACGTGTTACAGGTTCCACAGCATACCACTTCTGTGTACTCTGCTTAGAAGATAAATTAGCAATTCAATGAAGTAAAAATTTGTTCAATTGCATCAGTATCTTCCTTTGATATTGAGTGATGCCATAGCGATGGACAGTGAAAGCAGTAACATACCAACGTACATTTGCACCACAACCACATTGCAGAAGTGAAGGGACATGTAGAGGCTGAACAACTATGTTTAGTGCTTCACTGTGATTTTGCTGAGAACTGGTCTGCCACAAGAAGTACTAGGGTATCATTGGAGTAATAACCAAGTTTCAATTTTTACAAGAGTCACATATTTTCAAAACAAGACCACAAGTTCTGCAGTTATAAGTGATGACAGAGGACATGACTGAGCACATGCATTGTTGGCCAAATGCAAAATTCAACAATAGCTGCAATCACAGCCAGAAAAAATCATTATTTCTGATGATGCCCTTAGTCCAGTGGCTCCTAATCTGGAAGCCACGACCGTCAAGGGGGTCTCAAACAGATTTCTGGGGGGGGGGTTGCTGAAACTATTTTTAGTTGCAATTATTTTTATAAGGAATTTCATACCAAATGTTTCCAACGCTTTTATATTTCAACATGGCTACACATACATATTACAATATTCTACTAATGGCTGTTAACATGTTAAACTAACTGACTAACTTGTTAAACTAACTAACTAACTTGTTAAACTAACAGCTTGATATGATATATGAATAAAAATGAATTTACATATGTTAAAGTGCTTATTAAATTCAAATGCAAGAAAACCAGTTTAAAATTCATACACTTAATCATCAAATCACCAATAAAAACATTATCTTTAATGACATTATACAAGAAAGAAGTAAGTTATCCCTGTTACTCTCATCTGTCAAATTGGTTTCTCTCTTGGGAATAAAAACGCCTAAACACTGATATACATTGATTGCAATCAGTACTTTTTCATCAATCTCTGACTACATTAAATAGAATAATAAAGAACATAATTTTTCTGTTAATGGTTTATTCAAAATATATTAAAGTAATACGCTATTATTCTTCATTTACAAGTATTTTTGCTTAATCTGCAGCTATTTTTGTTATTTTTTATAAGCAAGGTAACAAAATCATCATTAACGTCATATTTCAGATCTAATGAATATTACCTGACTTGCATCATTTTCCAATTGACATAACTGAACACTTTGTTCGAGTTTTTGTCTTTTAATTTCAGCAACATCTTCTAGATCAAGCTGTCGTTCTTGAAGAAAATCAAGAAGTACTTGAACTCTTGCTTTACCATTGTACTGATGATCAGCCATAAGTTGAACTCCAGATGTCTCAAATAGCTAAAATACCCCATTTAAGAAACAATCCTTAAAACTGACATTTGTAAATATTTTAAAACAATATTAAATTAAGCAAGAACATCGTACTAACAGGTACTAAAAAAACTCTTGCCAAAAGAAAGTGTTCAATCATGACCTAATATTCATATTTATGAAAAATCAGATGATGCATATGTGTTGAAACAAATAAAGAGAAAAAAGTACATTCATTCATGTGTATGTGGAACTGATTTCAAGATTTCCATTTAATTTTAAAAAAAAAAGGGGGTTCACGCGAAATGTGTGCATGTAGTGGGACAATGGAGTAAGTAAATTAATCTTTGTTAATATCTTAGGGCTGTCTTTCAGTTTGCATTTTAAGACTCTTCATACCGTTATCCAACATGAAGTTAACTTTTGGCTCACCATAATGAATGCTAAAACAGGTAATCATAAATATAAGAACAGAAAAAGTATGATTGAGGTCTTAAACATATGCAGATGGTTGAGTGTTATTAAACAGATCTTAGAATAAATGTCATTCTTTTAAATAGTGACTAAAGATAAAACACTTTTCTTCCTGTGATGGAATGGTGGTAGCGTTTATGAATTTAAAATTTTACTAGATATATTTTCTTTGATAATTGAGCCGATGCAGTTTGGTTCTTTCATTTTACTGTTTTCAGGATTAAGATAGGTTCCCCATTTAACTTGAAAGCGTGTTATTCTGGTGGATGAAGATAGGTACGGATTCATTGACAAAGACAGACCTGTGGTTAAACATTAGTTCTTGTTTATATTAAAATAATTTGTAAATAAAAATGTTATCACAAAAATAGAAAAGTGATTTCATACACTTCTTATACAATTACGAATTAAGAATAAAAGCTAAGATATTGCCTTGATTATACAAATGTTTAGAAAACTAGCTTGTACCTTAGCAAGATGCACAATCTAGAGCCTATAAATACAGGATATGTAAAGCTTGATTTCTGATACTTACAGGAAAAATTAAATTAAAATCATTAACTCATTTTTGCACTTATTATGATAAAGAAATACACTGGTCCTTTCTTTTAATGACAGTCACTTTATCTGAAATTTTCACAGAAAACCTTTACATAAAAATATGAAAGGTTTAGTTATCAAAAACTTAACATTTTTTATAATGTTATTTAACAAATTATAGGATGAATTTAAAAAAAATCCATACATGCGGATTTTACATAACCTGTTTAGTTTATAATTGTATAAGGACAGTTTAGTTATTTTACTAGTTACTTATTTTAGTATCACTTTTATCACATTTATTTACTTATTTTAGTATCACTTTTATCACATTTATTTACTTATTTTAGTATCACTTTTATTACATTTATTTACTTATTTTAGTATCACTTTTATCACATTTATTTACTTATTTTAGTATCACTTTTATCACATTTATTTACTTATTTTAGTATCACTTTAGTATGCAAATTTATATGGTTGCTGACCTGTTGCATGTATTTTATATTTATAATCAGCAATTCTTTATTTGCAGAAGATTTTAAAAATACTTTGGGAAAAGAAGTTTATTGAAATGAAACCAAGAAATGAAAATATGAAAAGTGTAGAATTTTTTTGTGCCAGAGCCATGTCTATGCAAAATATTACTAAAACTATACAACAGTCGAAAGGTGCAGTTAACATAATTAAAAGAGGAACGTACACAGATTCCTGGGAAAAAACAAAAAAAAACAGGTGCCACCAAAATAAAGCTGTCAGAAACAGATTGGAGATATATAGTTCACATGACAGTTCCAAGAAAAAAATGGAGGAAAAATTTCCATTAATTTGAACATATATGCTTCTTGCTCTACTATCATACATATTTTGAATAAATGTGATATTTCAAAATATGTAAAAATCAATACGAGGACAGCTCTGATAAAACAGTATAAAATCATGCATAGAGAAGCTGTGCTTAAGCATCTGCAGGACAATGTTAATTGAAACACTTGTATTTTTGGAAGTGAAAAACGTTTTAATTTCAACAGACCCAATGGTTTACATCGCTACTGAAATGATTCACAGTTAGAAAAGGATATTAGATGGAGCCAGGGTTTAAAGGCAGTTCTTTCAATATTCTGGAATGCAGTTTTTGCAAGTGATAGGACTGGTTTAATACTAGTACCTACTCCAATGGATTTAAAGATATACGTGCACATAATAGATTCACAACTTTTGGCATATGGATGGCTTTTACGAAGGAGAAATTTCCTATTTTAACAAGATGGTGTATTGATTCACACCTCCAAAGCTTCAAAACATTAATTTGAAGAAAACAAAATTAAACTTTTGATTTGGCCACCTAATTCCTAAGGCTTGAACATTATGGAGAACGTGAGGATTTCTTGTTAGAAAAATTTACTTAAATAGGTGACAGTTTTCTTCCATTATAGAACTTGAAAAAAGTGTATATGCTGCATGAGATGAACTTGCCCCAAATTATTTATAAAAATTAGTAAAAATTATGCCACGAAGAAAAAAAAATGTCTGGCTAAGAAAGGTTATGTAACGAATTTTTAACATTTAAATACCCAACTTACTAAGCAAAATAAAGTGTCCTTATAATTATGTACATGAAATAAATGTGTACGTGTATATGTTCCCCCACCACCTATATTTAATTTTGTAACAAAGAAAATGTGTAAATGTTTTTTGCTTCGTAATTTTCATACACTTTTTTGTAAAAGTTAATCATAATTCAAAAATTCAAAAAAACTGAGTTAATATTGATAAAATCGTTCAAAATCACTTATGGAAAATTGAATGACGAAGGTAAAACATTGTGCATAAGCAAAACATTTCAGTCAACCTGTGCAAAGCATCTGCACACGTTGGAATGATTATAAAACGGCCTCAAGTGGCATAGCCAGTTCAGGCAGATTTTTTGAAATTGCTGTGGCATAGAACATTATAAACTAAAAAAAAATTAATTACGTTACAAAGACACCAAATAGATATCTTTATGAAAGGAGGAATTATTGAAGTGCTAGAATCTGGACAGTCCCAAACCAAAGTGTTTCAAATTCTGAATGTGTCTAAGTGTATGATCTCAGGACTATGACAGAGGTTTAAAATACTGGAGATGTTACCAAATGACCAGTACCAGGTCATTCAGAAGTAACAACCCCTCAGCAAGACCAATATCAAGAGCGACATTAGAAAGATTGCTCTGCTGGACACAACTGGGTTCAGCATTGACAGATGCCACAGGAGTAAGGGTTTTGAGATAAACTGTTCACAGAAGACTTAGACACAATCTCTATGCCACACGACCAGTAAGCTGCATCCCCTCACGTTTGCATAGAAATGTATGCGTTTACAGTAAAGTTTTGAACATCAGCAGTGGAGTCAAGAACAGTGAGACAATGTTATGTTCAGTGACGAGTCCACATTTAGTCTGTAAACTGATTCTCGTCATATAACAATATAAAAAGAATGTGAAACACATTTTCATCCTAGAAACATTACATAAATACATCATTTTCCTTCAGCGGAAGTCATGGTGTGGGCAAGCATCATGCTTGATGGCCATAAAGATCTCCACATCTTTGAGACAGGGTCTATCACTGCTTAAAGATACAAAGGTGAAGTCCTTGAGAAATCCATTTGCCTGTTTCAAGATGTCAGCCCTGGATTAATATCCAAAGATGTGATAACACCCCTCCTCAGCATACGGGCCTGGTCAATGACTTCTTTCAAAGTGAGGATATCCAGTGCATGCAATGGCCTTCTAACTTTCCTGATATTAATCCTACAGAGCATGTATGGGATATACTCAGGAGACGACTTGCAGCCCTACAACACCCACTAAGATATACTCCAGAATTAAAAACAGCTCTCCCTGAGGTTTGGAACTCTTTGAACACACAAATCATCAACACCCTCATCAAAAGTATGGGAAATCGTTGTCCAGTATGTGCGGCTACCAGAGGTAACCACACACTGTATCAAACTTCACCTTTTTTAACCCTTTGCACTCTGTTGTCGCCGCTGTGGCGACATGGTAAGGTAAGTGAGTAATTCCGTTGTCGCCGCTGCGGAAACAATGGAGTACAAAGGGTTAAAATGTATACGAGCTCTTTTTAATGACCTTTCTCAAAAACGCGCTCGCAACATTCTAAATACTCCCGGAGTAGTTGGTAGCCCATAGTCAAAATGATGCGGAGTTGCTGGTAGCCCACAGTCAAAATGACTCGGAATTGCTGGTAGCCCATAGTCAAAATGACTCAGAGTGCAAAGGGTTAATAATGATACCAGTCTGCAACCAAAAAACTAACTTAAATTTTTTTTTAATAGATTTCTGCACCCTGAATTCAGAACAATTATTAAAAAAAATTCTATCATATCAGGTTTCTTCATAAAAGTCAATTTTGCATCTTGAATTGTTGCAATTAGAAAATGGCCCCTAAATGTTGTAAAAACTCTCTGGACATGCTTTGTTTCATCTGCGGTGAATATGGTAACACACCTTAGTGTCTCTTGGATATTCTGTTAACTTGCAGGAAATGTATGAAAATTTTGCCTTAGTTCTTGAGAAAATCTGATACAATGATTACAAGTAGTCAATTTATGGGGATTTCAAAGTATTGACAATAGTATCAGGCCAGTAATTAGGTTAGACAAAATACTTCTGCTTCCTTTGATTATGGGATAGCGGTGACGAACTCATTGGAATAAAACAGATTGGCTATTTCGTGACCCACTCAAGCCTAGGAAAATAGACATTATACAGGAAAGTTCGTTTTCTTGTAACAGGGTCCCGTTACGATATAAAATTAGGGCTTATAAAACAATTTGTTGTATCTCTCCTTAAGATCATGGATATTTGAACTATTTGTGCACAAAGTTCCCAAATTTATCTGAAGCCAAACTGAAAGAAGGAACCTTCATTGGTCTGGATATCTGCACACTTTTGTGTGATAAATCTTTCACTCAGACTATGAACGAAATGGAAAAAGAAACTTGGCTATCCTATAAGGATGTCACTGGAAATTTTTTACGCAATATCAAATATCCAAACTATAAACATGTCATAGAATGTTAAAGTTATTCAAAGCTAAAGGTTGCAAGATGATTTTAAAATTGCATTTCCTTCATTCCAATGTGGAGTATTTCCCTGAAAATTTGGGAGCCTTCAGTGAAAAAAAAGCAAAGGTAAAGATTCAATCAGGACATCAGAGCAGGGTATCTACCCAAATTCAATTTCAAACTTCCCTGACTTTTCCAGGTTTCCAGACCAAATCTTAATCGATTTCCAGTCGCTAATTACAGTAAACAACAGACAAAAAAATTAAAATTTGTTTAATGAAAACAAGTTTCAAGACCATGAAATGTACTAACTCAAATCCTGAAGCCATTTATATCTCACTGAATTTACAAATATAAAAACTGTATTAAAAAAATTGCATTTCTTTACACTAAAAACTGGCACTAATTAAATATTTACAGCAACATTTCCATCCAGCCCTTTTTGAGTTCATTATAAAAGAGTTTAACTATATAATCGCAAAGCTGATGCTTCATCTTCTATTCCATTTAAAATGTATATGACTATATATAAGAGAAAGGGGATTAGTATGATCAAATTCCCTCACAGATTAAATAATTTAGCTAAAAACACTTTTTGTTTTTCAAGTTTTAGTTACATATTTGGCAAACATTTTCTTCTGAAAAATATATAGGCTTAATAATTTTATATAAATTATATTAGTTTTGGTGCAAAATGGTAACTTTTGGAAGAAGTTTAGTCAAAAGTACAAGTTTTTCAAATTTTTCAGTAGGTAATGTGGTATGAAAAGCACAGTTCAGGAAAATTATTTTAATAAGTTATTTATTATAACAATGACTTTAAAATTTCTCTGACTTTTCCAGGTTTTCCAGATGAGTAGACACCCTGTCAGAGATATTGAACAAAGGTATAAGGGAAATTAGAATATACATATGATTTGCGACTACTACTGGTTACTACTGCAAATCATACCGGAAACAAAAATGCACACAAAGGGGCTATTCAAGCATTACATAGGTACATTTTTGGCCATCTTATACTCCCCCTCCCCTTGTAAGAAAAAATAAACAAATGCCAGACGCCCACCCTTTATGTTTATAAAAGATTCCGGTTATCTGATGTTTTGATATAAGTTTTTAAAATAAGAATACAATGTGTGATACAAATTATAATATTTACGTTTCCATTGTAATATTGAACACTTGTATGTTTGGTATAATATTAAACGCTTATTTATAAACAAGGAATAATCACAACAAATTATTGCATTTAGAAAGTTTTAAATATGCTGTTAATAGTTGTTTTGGTGGCATTATAAGGTATTTTGTTACGTTTTTATTATTGATATTTCTTAATATTGTAGCAAACACTATGTAATAAATAAGAAGTGAATTGATAAAATTCATTCAGTAAAAAAAATAATGCATTCATTATAATTTAAAAATGTCAAGAGAGCCTAGAAGGGGGTCAAGCTCAAACCCCACGCCCACAAGGACGATTAAGTAATACTCGAACAGACCCAACTGCCAAAAGAAGTTTTTCTGCATTAAAAAAAATCATTGGCGCAGTATAGCCCAGATGCTCTTGCGCCATAAAAAAGCCAAACAAACAAACAATAAAAAAATCAAGACATACCTTACAAGGGAACCTATCAACCTGCCGGTGGAGTTAAGAATTGGAAATGTGGGGATTTTATAGAGTTTTATATCCTTGTTCTAACCACATAATTGTTTTTCTGTAAAACTCAAATTTTGAAAAACAATGTGAGATTCAAAGTTCAGGATTTAGCGACACATTGGTGATTAAGTTGGCAATTATTCCAAAGTTTGTAAATTTCCTTTCCATGATTAAACGATCAAAAAATATTTGTCAGTTTTGTATCTGATATTTTAATTTTTAACTGATAAATATATATGATAAGGTAATAGTCAGAGGCGTCGCTAAGGGTGGATGGGGAGTCCTCCCCCAACAGGACAAACATTCTATTGAAATCACTTGTCCACTTGGCAAAATCGGTTGCTGAGTTGGGAATTCTCCCCTTATCCAATAGGCCACTACGCCTCTGGTAATAATACGTAATAATTATACTGTCAATTATTAAGTATTATTACCTTACCAGCTTATAATCAGCCTTATTTAATGATAAAAAAGGTAATAATGTAAAAAAAAATTAGGTGTTATGGAAATGACATTGAATATAAAAATGGTTAAAGCACAAAACCTTAGGCCAGTGTGTACATTATAAAAATAAATACCCATCGCGATCTGAAAAATCACAATTGTCATTTTGTAAAGTAAAGGACACTTCTTGCACATTCGAGAAGTTTTCAGGATTCAAGTCACTGATACTATTTCTAAACCATGCATATTTAATCATGGGCTGATAATTAGGTGACTGCAACTGATTATATACCAAACCATAGATTTTTAGTATTTCGTTTCTATTTTTCACATCAATATACAACTCGTCTGTGGCAATACAATTTGCGATTTTCTTAACAAATAATTTCAGTTGACCAAAAAAATAAATAAATAAACATCTAATGGTTAGATTAAAGCAGCTGTTTTTGGTGGAATTCTCAACCTCGTACAATTTTGTGGACAATCTTTGTAAGTAACAGGAACAGTGAAACCTAGCCAAGAGTCGAGAAGAACACAAGTGGGTGGTACCAAAACAGGGTTTAAACAATTTATAACCCATTCCCTCATTTTTATTTTACACATTTTTCCTGACTTTGAACAGGTAACATATAAATTTGTAGGGCAAAATAACATTTCCTCAACATCTGGTCCCAATTTTCCATTGGTTTCTCTCAAGCAACTTCAAGCATTTTCTCTTTTGATTCATTGCAAATATCAAATTCACCAAAAATATCACCAATACAGTAATCTTATAATTACCTGATCGTTTTCCTCCTTTTAGTTTTCCATTGTCTATAGAAATGCCCCTTTTTTAAGTTACTATAAAATTTATATATATACCCAGTGGCGGCTCGTGGTGAGATTTTAGGGTATGTGCATGAAGCCAATTCACCAAAACCCAAAGTTACCATAAATTTCTTCTTTATTTACTGAATGAGGTAAAAACCAGTTTCTTGACGAGTATAGGCCATAAATTGATGCGTTTTGGTGAATTAGTCTTCATGCGCACACCCTGTATATCGCCATGTGCCGCCATTGATATATATATAAAATCAGCAAACAATAACTGCGAACACATTTAAAAATCTTAAATATTCAACATAGACAATACTGAGCAAAGAGAAACGTTTGTAATAACTAAATACACAAAAAAAGAACACATACTTGATACAACTCTTGACCTCTGTGAATGACTTCAATAATAGTCTGAGTCATGTTATTAACACTTTCACTATGAACATTAAGCATGCGCTCAGCTTCGGCCATATCACCAATAAAATCCCCATGTTGGAGCTCCTCTAATGATAATTCTAATTGCGAAGATGACTGACAAAAAACAAATTATATTTAATTATCAGTGTGACCATGAGAAATATCATACTACATTTATGAGCATTTTGGTAATACAGTGAAACCCTGATTCACCATTTACAAAATTCAATCATTGCAAAAATCCTATTTAAACAATATGAAAAACCTATATGGATTGTTCTTTGAATTTTCCGCATTACCATAGTCATTGTTCAGATAATTTTGCCTTCATAGGAAGTCATGGTTCGTCTCCCCCTCCCCCCTCCCAAATCTAGTATCAGCATTTCAGCCGATCTGTTTTCATAGACAAGAAGATAACACCAAATAACGTCATACATTTATTTCCAGAAGTATAAATTCGAGAAGGGGACAGGCAGGCATGAAGAGTTTGCTTTGCCTTAGTTCATTTGAATTTGAAATTTAAATATGCCGTATTGTCCATATTCAGTTTTTAATTTTGTGTCCTTTAGCAGCTGTATGTTCATGGTCTGGTTTAAATTCTGTAGGTTACAGGGTTGCACTTTTTTTTTAAACTTTACTCTTTCAAAATTTTAAACATAGCAAAAAAAAAAAAAAAATAGATATATTAGAAAACAACTTTGAATCATAGAAGAATTAAAATACTTCAATAAAATGGGTAAGATAGCCAAGCATTTAGGTGCATGAACTTCAACACTGAATTCAATAATTCCTTAAAAAAAAAATAGATAGCAGGCAGATAAATGTGGAATTCTTGGAAGAACATGAAAATGAGTAAGGAGTCGATTTACAGCAAATTAGAAATTTTTAGTACCAATGGTTTGTGCACCAAGTATTCCTGTGAAGGGAAGTACGGTTCAGGAGAGGGTAATCCAAATAACTTTCTCAAAAAGCATAAAAAAGTTTTGTCTCAAATTAATGGATTTCCCACTATAAAGAATGCCACAGATTGATATTCAAGAAATTATGTAGGGAAAATGGTGTGACAGGGATGAATGCTATGGAAGTCTGATTCCAAAAACTTGCACAGTTGCTGGAGAGGTATGAGGATAGCAATATTCACAACGCAAATGAAACAGGCCAATCTTTCAACAGTTCGCCAAACAAAACACAACCATTAAAAAAGAGGGTCTTACCATGGGAAGAAAATATGCAAAAAGAAAGACCTATGGTGCTACTGTGCATAAATAAGGATGGGCTCAATAAAAGGATGCCTGTCGTTACTGTACGGTCAGTACATCTGTGGTGCATCATCACAAGGCCAGTGCTAGGAATTTTAAACTGTTAGCCAACAAATTAACTGTTAGCCAACAAATTAGTCAAACTGAAAAATCATTAACCAAATTTCATGATTATGAGTCAAAGCTATCGTTGTCATCAGCAAAAAAAATTCTACTTTTAAGCCAATTCAGGGCTGCCATTATAAAACTTGTTCAAAAAAGTTGCTTCAGTAGCCTGCGAAACCAGAAATAGGAAAACTAGTTGCACACCATCACTGATTTAGTAGCAAAATAGTTGCCTTTCAAACTTAATTATTATCATCATTGCCGTCTAGGATTAGACGAATTGCCGGTTCCAGCTGCTGCTTCTTTCTACCTGGATTTTGGTCTACCTCTTTTCCCATTAGGACTTAACTTATCAAATGCTACTTGCGAAAAGTTAGTTGATAAATATAAAAAAAATGGCAATATAAATAAAATATTTTAAACTGGTATATTTAGTAGTCTAAAAATGTATTAAAATAGGAACTCTAAACAATTTTTGAAATTGCAAGCATAAAATATTTCGTCATGAAAATCTCTTGACTAAACAAATGTATCATGTGGTATTAATCCGCCCCTTTATTTAATCTGGAAGACATCCCTCAAATTAATATAAGCACGATAAGAAAGGCATGGCTGACTTCAGTCACTTAGTAATTAGAGCAAAGGTAA
>QLNU02002663.1:6220-21629 GCA_006491805.2 Dysdera silvatica | reverse complement strand
GAAAATTCAACTATGAGTTAGTAAGTTAGTTAGTTTTTGTAAGATATTATTACCCTTCACAGGGATAACACAATTGCCAAATAATGGTCAACACAGAAAAGCCTCCGGGGCGAGATTTTTGTGAGTTTTCGTGGGGGAATTTATTATACAATAATTTTTGCCACCCACGTACATATAGCTCAAACTAGAGCTTATTGATTTTGGAGAAAAAGAGACGCTTTCCTCATCCTGGATTCGAACCAGGGTCCCCGCGTTGAACCCATGGTACCTTGACCTACTAGAGGAGTGAGGATAAATTCCCCCACGATAAACTCACAAAAATCTTGCCCCGGAGGCTTTTCTGTGTTGACCATTATTTGGCAATTGTGTTATCCCTGTGAAGGGTAATAATATCTTACATCCTTATATACGGAGAAAACTGCGTTTGTTCTTGTCCACGTTCTACTAGTAGGCGCAACGCACGGACCCTGGTTCGAATCCAGGATGAGGATGGCGCCATTTTTTTTTTCTCCAAAAAACAAAAAAGCCTTAGCTTAAGCTAAATATACACCGGCAGCAAAAATTATTGTATAGTTAGTTTTTCATATAAAATCAAAAGACAGCTGAGTGATACCCAAACTTATTCTTGTTAGACATTTGAAACAAGGCCAAAGTTCATTTTGCTGCTGTTTCTACTTCAATTTTGTGCAAAGACAACAGGTTTTCACTGGCACAATTTATTGATGACAAATTAAAACTGTTTCATGACACTCTGTTTCACAAATTTTCTCACCTTGTTTTAGAAGTTCACAAAGTTCATCATACAAAATATGAAAAAGTAGACGTTTATGCTAAAAAAGTACAAAGGAACTTAGAAAGCAGGCCATTAATATGAACCAAACACTACATCAGGGGCCTGAGGAACTTGTTCTTCAGCACACAATCGTGTTATATCGATTTATTTAAATGCATGGAATTGTTATTTTTTCGTATAAACTTTAAAACATAATGTAGTAAAGCTTCATGTTGTGCCATGGGTCTCTCTAGTACTGCAGTAGGCGTCAGCCACCTAGAGCTTAAAAAATACAAAAAGTAGTGCCCTGATACATCCAACAATATTTCAGAATTTTTAAAATCTTGTCTCTTAGCAGCAGATTGTTTGAACTATTCATACACATTGTGAGTATAAGCTTCAATCATATTAAGGGATGTTTCTTTGAGACCACTTCCAAAAACATTGGGCACAATATGTAGATTGCCAGACTCAATGTCAATAAATTCAGAGGAACCTGATGATTTTACAACGTTGTCCATTTTTTTTCCACAAACATTTATTTACATATGGACCGTCTGTTGCTAGCATGACGGTTTTAGACAAATGAAGCCCTTCTATTTCAAGTTCTTTATAAATCTCTATACATTTTTTCTACTTCTGCATAACCCAAAAATATTGAACACAAATAGTGGCTGAGAAACATCAGGATCCCAAAACCTGACATATGACACGTCGGCATTGAATCTGCTATCATAGTTTTTCAATGTTTATTTCTCTATCAGTATTGTCTATTCTCATGTGTTCCAAAAGTTCCTTATGTGTTCTCGTGTATTCCAAAGGTTGAAACACACAAGGGATGAGCATTGAAAAGTGAAACAGAACAAGGTTGTTGATGTGATGATATAGTCAAAGTTCACATCAAAATAAAAACATATTGCTTTACATACTACAGAATACTTAAGAATAACATTTCACTGAAACATATTATAATACATCTAAGATTTTTTTTTTTTTTAGCTGACAATAGGTAAGTTCATTCGATCAGATATTATATTAATAGTTAGAATTTAATTTATAGTATAGTTTAAGAAATATAGAACTACTATGTCCCAAATAAGAACCGAATACTTACTGCAATTCCACAAGTAATGTTTCTCCTTCTGATATTGTATTCATGGCAGCATCAACAGTTGAATCCCTCTGCTGATTAAATTGCTCAAGAAGCTGTTCAGCTCCAGCTACAGTTTCTGCTACTTCATCGCTTTGCAGTTCTTGTCTAAGTTCTTCAAACCAACTTGTAAGCTATAATATTACTTTGGACTATCAATACAGAAATAAAGTGCTGCAACTAAAAATTCAATTTTATGTAAAATCAACACATTATATTATCACCAATATTATCTATGTAGCCAATCTTTTTTAAAGTTAAAAATTAGTTAATTTATCTCATTAACATAATACTGACATTCTATTCAGCTGTATTGAAAATAAAATATATGAAGATTGTAAATAAAGTAATGAGAACACTGCTACAGGGAGAATATGTTGGCACCAATAGCACTGCAGACAGAAGTGCTAGTTAGTTGTAGTTAGTGTGGATACATGGCAATTGAGTTCAGTAGAACAAGTGCTGTTAGGTAGAGACACGGGCAAAGTGAACATCATAGTATGCCCTGCTCTAAAGCATAATCTTGAGAACAGTACCATCATGGATCAACAATGGGGTTACTCATTGGTAAATTGCAAAGAAATGTAATCATAACCTTCGATAAGCCTGTAAAAACAGTGTGTCACTATAGCAAACCACATACAAGCAATCACATTTTGTGCAAGATACTCTACCATCTGTTTTGCATGACAATGTATATCGTCATGAGGTAAAAACAGAGAGGATGATATTGGATTAAGCAATATTCACCAGACACGAGTCCTTGGGACTAGGACTTGTTCCCTCAAATAAAAGAACAGCAGAGTGCAGTTTCATGATGTGCAAGCAGTGCTCTGAGCAGTAAAATGCTCCATCGCTGTGCTCACCAGAAATCACTTTGGCTGATAGCTTCCAACATCTCAACATGGGTGGCAAAAATTACAGGACATGACTGGCGATTATATTGAAAATACGTAATGATTATTTTCAAGTAAACACACTTGATCATATATACTATGTGTATGTTGATACTACTTCATTTACAACATTCGTACATACGAAGTTCTCACTCTCGTTGGAAAATAAAATTCTCTGACCAATTATAGAGACCTAGCTGCAGGGAAAAGTTTTGTGTACATGGGAGATATAGTTACTTAAAACAGAAGTTAAGGTTTACCTAAACTTTTTCAGGTTTGACCAAAAATCTTGTTTTCCCTAATTTTCGGGAGACGATTTCATTCTTTGACAATTACAGGTTTTTCAGATGTGTGGCAACACTGCATATACAGGGTGCATCATAAATTCATGCAAACTTCAAAAATTCATAATAAAAGAAGTAATGCTCGGAAAAAATTTCGTTTTACGCGAATATGATCAGAGGGACATTGGATTATTTTTCCATGTATAAAAAATGATTTCAAAAGTAACTGAAAGAGGGCGCTCACACGTCATACTGAGACGTTTTATGCAAATCAGGTTAGCAATAAAACACCTGGCTGGAAATGGATTCGTCATTTGAGGCCAGCAGTATGCTATCGTTACCAGATCGAGCGTTGGTAGTTGAACTTTTGTACAAGAATGGTAAATCCACAACTATTGCATTGCGAAAGTTTCGCACGGAGAACAGACTGAAGGCGCAAAAAAGCCCTATTTCATTGAATGGGATACTGAATTTAGTACGACGTTTTGAGGAAATGGGGAGTTTGAAGGATCATCCACAAAGTGGCAGACCATCCTTGAGCGCGGACCGCATCCATGTTGTACAAAGTGTCATGGAAGAATTGGTAGCTGAGACATCAGGGGTATGATTACATGGACACTAGCACAAATGGAACGTGACCCACAGTGGTTGCGAAACGTCATGTGGACGGATGAAGCCCACTTTTCACTGCATGGTGATGTCAATAATGCAAAAGAGTCGTATCTGGGTGACGTCAAACCCTCGTGAGTACCTCACTAAGCCACTGCATTCTCCTCATGTGACGGTTTGGTGTGGTTTCACCACATCTTTCATTATGGGCCCTTTCTTTTTTGAAGAGCGTTGCCCTGTATCCGGTTGGAAAACATGTACAGTCACTGCAGAATGGTATGTTATGCTTTTGCATGACCAGGTTGTGCCTGTATTGCAGAAAAGTTTCACAATACTATTGGGAGTTGAAACTGGGTTAATGGCACAACAGATGAATGCATTATTACTACGCTACCATTGGACGATGGATCCAGTTTTCTGAAGAATCCAAACCTCATAATGTCTAAGGATCCAACTCCCAAATTATAGTGGAAAGTTAGCCAGTAAGATTTTGAAGGGAGGGTGGGAGAAGAGGGGAAGGCACTGTTGCAAGTAAAAAGATCCTGATTAATAACACCTTATATGAACACATTACTACTGTGCCAACATATGGCCAAAAGGTCTGTTAAAAAAATAAAGTCTTTAGCAAAATGAAGATGATATAAAATATTTCTTATTTATCTTTATTTCTAAGCTGCTACTGCAAAATTACCACAAAATTTCATTTCAATTTGCTGCATACATTTCGAGCTGCCAAGATTTTTGTACTTTTTGCTAAATTTATCAAAAACAGTATAAATATAAGCTAATGTATACTGTCTCACAGAGAAAATGCTATACAATGAAGGAATGCTTGAAATATGATAGAACTTGACTGACACACAGCAAAAATTCTGTGGAAGTCATTTTAATTCTGAAAAATTGAATGTACTGTGAATAGCCAAATATATATTAGAGTGATCAGTAGGTAGGACTAACATGATGGAGGATACATTTGGAAACAATGTCACTGATTTAATAAGTACTCTAACGTCAGCCTGAGGAATGGTTGACCATGCGGTACCAACCGAAGTCCACAGTTCAATCCCATTTTAAGAACAGGGGAAAGAATTCACACAATGGCCAATCGTCTCCCACAGATTCTTGATTGGAGAGAAGTCTGGAGATTGTGCTGGCCAATGAAGTACCTGAACACCTTGAAAAGCCTACCTGCAAATAGTAGTTTTATGTGACTGTGCATTAGGGTGGAGTGAAAATGGGCCAAAAAAATTTTTTTCTTCAATTTCAATTAGCTAGGTATGTCAAAAGAACCATTAGATCAATAGAACACTGTGTAAAAATTTCAAAACTTGAATAATATTTGAATTGCCCTTCGCAACCTTTTATTTTACAATACTAAGCGACATTACAACTATATAACGATATAGTCAATAGTCAGTTTAATCACCTTAAGACTTAGTTATTGCAATCAAATTGCTTAAATCTCCGTATTTGTCCACTGGGGTCTGCTGTAGCTCTGGCCTTCATCACTTGTCGAAGGCCCAACTCACGTATGTGTGATCGATGGTCCGTCATCATGGCCAGGAACAGAGTCTCCAGGTGAGCAAAGTATAGATTGCAATGAATGATGGGGTCAACGATCTTCTCGTGCTTAAGGCTGAGGTATCATGACTTGACGAGCATCTGGTGAAGGTGGCTAGCTCCATCTTTAAATGACCAGTGAGCTTTTACGCCAAACCACGTTGGAGCATATACGCGCGAATGACGAACGTCACCAGTGTTTTCAAATTCTCTGACGATTCCATGTCACTTACATATAATCGGAGGATTCGATTGGCTGTCGTTATCCATCGTGAGTGATTCAGGTAACCAAGGTTTCGCATTACCAGATCGACACTACATTCCCCTTTGCTGATGCTATTGCACATTTCAAGTAGATAATGCTGATCTGTGACTCCTTCGGGTCAACATTGGACAGTTTCTTAGTCAGCTGCACTGGTGCAAATGAGGAGACAGGCTGTTTGCTACACATCACTAGCCACTTTCCGATATCTTAAAGAATCCGTGCGGGCCTGTAGTCGTGCCATCGAGTGCCTGGAATAGATGGTGCAGGGGCAGCTCATTGGCATGGAGGAGACATACTAGCCACTGCAGAGGAAGCTTGAAGGTTTCTTCCAGTCGGCGAATAACGCCCGCTGTGCATCCCATGTTCACATTTGTGCCATCACACCCAACAACAAACTTATTTGCTATAACTAAGTAGCAAAGCTTGTTTTCAAGCTCATTTTAAAACTCATCCGAGCCAGTTAACAGTTCCCACACAACATATGTTATCCCCACGACATCCTGCAGATAACGTGTGCTGTACAGGTAAGCTTAAGATGGACAAAACCTTTTTAATGAGTAGCTCGCTTAGCTTCGCTATTCAATAAGCCATGCTGTAATCATACTGAATCTGGCTACAAAGTCATAAAAAGGGTTAAAATGCCAATTATTTTAATAAGGTGAAGGGCAATCAAGGAGTTGATAGAAAATATGATTTTTCAGGATTCTTACTATGGACATATGACACAGTCTAACTTATAAAAATTAAAAAAAAATTTTTTTACTCCACCCTACTGTGCATTACCTTGATAAACATCATTTGTTTCAGCATACACAACTCACCAACCTAAGCTCTGAAGATACAGTAGAGCGATGGGCTGCACTCACCTTACCACTATACTGGCATGCCATTATTGTACCTTCTATGAATACTAGAGGTCATCAGCTATCGATGTGGATAGCATTCCAATCATGAGTTTACATTAACAAGCTGTGTGATGCTCAGCAATAGCAGCAGGATCGACTTGGACCCTATATTATTTCCAGACTCTCACTCGGCAATCATCATCATCGCTGAGATAAAAGCAAGATCCATCAATAAACATCACACTGTGCAATTTATTATGACAGGTAGCTCTGGTTTGACATCATGTAATCATTCATGCTAATGGTTTGCTGTTAGAGGCAGCCTTCGCAAAGCACAGACTTGCTGCAAGTTTGCCTGAGACAGCCTTCCAAAAGCTGTCTGCATTGATATTAGAGCACCCAAAACTCGCTGTATACTTCACAAAATATTGCCAGATGTGGATTGTCCACTACTGCTTACCATCGAATACATTAATCTGCACATTCTAATGTTTATCTAGCTGTGCCAGCCTTTGTATAAAGATTTACATTTCGTTCTTCTATCCACTGTCTCCAAATTCTGTCAACAGTTGTCATATCACATTGAGTTTTTGAAGTGACATGTTACAGAGACAATGTTGTAAACCTACAATAAAAACTACTCATAAACACATCAGTTTACTGAAAGAATTTTAGACGACATCTTCCATGCATTCTCACTTTTCAAACTTCATTCTGACTAAAATATGATTAAAATAGTGCAGGGGAAAAATGAAAAAAAAAAAGGAATTTTTGTGATTTTGGGAAAATCAAAAAAAAGTTAGCTCAACAGACTGGTTTTCCCCTTTTATTTCACTTATGAATTGTGATCAACTTGAAACTGTGATCATTAACAAAATGTATCTACTTATGTATACCTTGTAATTTACATAGCATTGCAGTGAAATCTTCATGGTATGACAGTTTCTCTGTCGGGTAGTGTATAATTTGCTTCCCTGCCCAAGGTCGTAAAAGAATATTACAAATCAGAAGTCTGAGGTTTAAATCAGAAGAACAAACATACATAAACCACAAACAGAATTTTGTATATGCAAATAAATGAAACTAGAAATGAAAGCTACAAAATTGCACTTCAAAAGCTCACCTCAGCTTCATGGGTGTAAAACATAACAGCCAAGTCTAAAAGATTTCTTCGATTATCAACACGTGATGCAAAACTTGTGATGTGTGCTTCAAGTTCTTGAGCAACACTATATATTTCTTCTGCATTGCATTCACCAGTCTGTGCCAATTCTTCTGCTGCAGCAAGAAGCTTTTCTGCATTTGTGTATGTGTTCTGAAATGATCAATATATATATCAGTGGGGGCTCGTGACTTCAAGAGCGGGTGAAGCGGTGACCCCTCCTTCACCCCCCAAAGAAACCGGAAAAGTGGCCAATAGATTTCCGTTTTCTAGTAAAATAATTGTATTTATTATGATATATATATATAATTTAAAAATATGGATGTATTTAAATAATTCAATTATATACACATAATAGACCTTTCAATGTAAAAACTGCGCACGCACTAATAAGTGTATGAAATTTGAATATTATCAAAACATATAAAATTATTCATTATATACATAAAATTGTTAAACTATATCAACAATAAAAACATTTTAATTTAAAATTTCAATAATCTGTCATGCATAACATTCCAAATATTCACAATATATATATATAAGACCTGATATGTTACTACATTTATATAAATTGAACACTACACAGATTAAATTAAAAACAATATTAGTCAAAAACTTAAATTTCACTTTAAATTAAGTTTTTTCATAACAAAAAAAGGTAATTGCAGAATTATTTATTTCTTTAAAAGTCAGAAGGTACACAGAAAGTGAAATCGGACCTCCCCTCCTAGGTAGCTGAAGGCATGGTCGCTTCTAGAGGGAGAATAGTTTTTTATGGTCGTTGAATGGAGGTAACTTTAGAATTAAGTCAGCAGGATAAAAACCCATTTCAAGCAAAGGTAGTTGCTTAACAGAGGTGGTCGTTCAGTGAGGTTTTACGGTGCTAGTAAGTAACAATAAATAGGTTAAGTAGTATTACAAATATTTTGACATTTGATTGGGAATTCTGGCTTTTCAGTTTATTCAACTTGTTTTTTTTTGTTTTGTTTTTGTTCCTTGACAGTTTTTAAAAACAGTTGTTTTTTTGCAACAAACAGTTCATTGGCATTTTCCGAAAACAGCAGAAATGCCCATCCCTAGCAAGTAGGAAACATGTAAAGTTAGTGATAAAGTTCTACAATCTTTGTGGGTCAGCAGTAGCGCAGGGATTGCGATTATTGGCCATATGCTAGCAATAGGTTATGGTTTAATTAGCCTTTTCAAAATAAAAATTATCGCAGAGCAAGACATACTCAAAATTTGAAAGAAGTTCAGGAAGAGATCCTAGGGACCGGAATTTTCAAGGTATCAGAATGAAACTTGAGGTGTAGACGTTTCAAGGTGTGTGGTCAAGAGTTACGTAGATAAAAAATATATATATTATGCGCCATCTACTGGTGATTTTTTTAACTGAACTTTTTTGCTACTTAAAAAAAAATCTCGTTTTCCTTGAAACTTTAGTGCAAACTGCACTCCTTTATCATTATATGTTCCTTTTTTTTTTATGGTTTTTAAAGTTTTTATGAATTTCGGTGCACTCTGTATTTCAATTGAAAGATTTATAACAGATACTGAATGATTCAGAGAGTTAATATACATTATTTACTTCTCGAGACCCATAAATTGAGATATATAATCGAAAGGAGTATTTTAGAATCCAGGAAACACCACAAATTAGTACCATTTGATAATAAATAAAACTAATTTTAAAACATATTTAGAAACTAAAATATATAAAATACTCCCTCCGCTCCAAATTATACATAAAACTTCCAGCCGTATTTGGAAGAGAGGTCAGAACTTGGTCAAATCTAGAAACATTCGTGCAAATGTTGCATCAAGACGTAAAAATCATGTGGCAAGAAACCAAAGAGAAATGAGATAAAGGAGAAAATCAAAGCAATGCATTTATGAAGAAGAGAGACCTTGCGAAATGTTTATGCAGCTGTAAATATTTCCAAATCTACTCTACATAGAATGGTCAAATCAGAAGAAATGAAACGGCATTCTAATGCCATTGCTAAGTGACAAAAATAGAGTAGCAAGGCTCGAGTTTTGCCTCTCTATGATAGATGCTGAAAGTCTGTAGAGCGAATACCCCAAATTCGATCTTATGCTTAACTTTGTATACGTGGACAAAAAATAGTTTTACTTAAGTAAAGGCAAGCAGACATACTACCTGACACCTGAAGAAACAGTTCCTGTGCGTACCTGCAAAAGCAAACGATTCATTGAAAAAATCATGTTCTTACCAGCAGTTGCTTGACCTAAATTCGATATTAGCCGGAACAATGTGTTTGATGGAAAAATAAGTCTTTGGCCTTTCATTATTAAAGAACCTGCCAAAAACAACAGCAGGAACAGGGGCAAAGGAACTTTGATAATTAAGCCCATAACCGCCACAAAAGAATATGCTCGTTGAAAATATGCTTCCGGCAATCAGGAAAGTATGGTCAAAGGAGTTGAAAATGCTGATATTTTCATTCAACAAGATAACGCCAAACCACACATCAATCCTGATGATGCGAGATTTGTAAATGCCTCTAAAATCTGAAGGTTTTGATATTCGGATGATTTGTCAACCACTAAACAGTCCTGAAATATTTTGGACCTTGGATTTTTTAATGCTATCCAGCCTTTACAACATCAACACGCACCAAGGACTATCGACGAGCTTATTCAGGCTGTAGAAATATCATTTCAAAACCTTGACTATCGTCACCTTCATAGAAATTTCCTTCTCTTCGAAAATGTATGATTACTTGCATGGTGGCGATGGTAATAATTACTTAATCCCTCATATGAAAAAAAGATCAACTGGAAAAGACTGGACTTCTACCTCAGAGTATTAGGGTCGAAAAAGACTTGGTTAACCAGGTAATAAGCTCCATACAAAGTATCCCAAGTACGAGCACTTCAGTTACATAGGACTTACTCCAGTAAAAGGTCTGCCTACATACTTCAAGTTTATTTTTTATTTACTCCTTTCAATTTTATTTATTTTCAAACTTAATTTTTCGAAGTGCAGAAGAAAGCATGAGGAAAAGATTGTGTACCTACAAGCCCACTGATTATGTAATCGCCAATTTAAAAATGACTGCCTACTAAAAGTTTACTCATTATACTTTGACTTCTATTTTTTAATACTCTCATTATAAAAAATAGTTATTTCGACACTGGCGTAAGGTTTAAAAACACAATGTTTTGGGAGCCAACTGCTCCCTTTGTCAAGTGAAGGCAGAATGAAGAGTCCGTGAAAGTCCCAAGCTTATATACCCACATGTTGGGAATCTCCATCTGACGCCATTTGGTGCGGAGCATTTCCAGCTGGGGAAACCCTCGACGGGAAAGCCCCCGCACCCGACGACATCAGATGAACACCCCCCAACTCGAGGTTTTGCAAAAATCCTGTAAAGTTCTGGTAGAGGTTTTGCGATGTTTATTGCACGACTCCTCAAACCGTAGGTTTCCCATGATTCCAGAAAAAGTCTACTCCCCAGATTCGTCACATTCTGATGTAATGTGATCATCGAATGCCAATCTGGTTCGTGACCCTCCCTGAAGACATGTTCAGCCAACTAGCCTGAATCATCTCCCCTAGCTACCGCACGCATATGCTCCTTCTCTCACAGACATATTGATTCTCCCATCTGTGCAATGTACACCTTGTCACAGTCTCCACACGGTATTTGGTAAATAGCACCAGATTTTCCTCCTCAGGGACGTGATCCTTAACTTTAAGTAATAGATCACGCAGGGTGTAGACAGGTTTGTAGTAGGTCTTAACATTCACACAACTGAGAATTCGAGACAGTTTTTCTGAGACACCCGCCACATATGGCAAAACCACTGATGTCTTCCTGGTCTCATCTTCTACATTCCTGTTTCCACCACTAACACCACATTGGTTACGAGCGATAAATTTAGTCGGGTAACCGTTCTTTTTCAACACGCTTTTGTTGCGTCGTAATTCAACATTGCTAAGGTCATCATTACAACAATGTGTAAAGGCTCGTCGGTGCAAGGCTCTAATTACAGATGCTTTGTGTGATGCCGGTTGATGAGAACCAAAGTCAAGATACCTAAGAGTATGCGTTGATTTCCTAAACACCGTAGTCAACAGTCGCCCATCCCCATCTCTATTTATCCGAACATCTAAGACGGGTAATGAACTGCAATCTTCTTCCTCTAACGTAAATTGGATATGAAGGTTTAAAATATTCAAATAGAGATGAAAATCAGAAACTGAAGATCTTGGCAGGATAACAAACGTATCGTTTCCACACCTTGACACAGTAAATACACTCATCTAAAGCACTGTTTTCAAACGCCTCCATGCACAAATTTGCCACCACACTCGAAACAGGTGACCCAATCGCCGTACCCCTCTTCTGTCGGTAAAATCTACCCTTGAAGCCGAAAACCGTGGAATTCAAGCAGAACTCTAACAGGCCACATATCTCTTCCAGACTAAGGCTAGTTTTTTCTTCCAGTCTTCCATCATGCCTCAGTTGCTCCAATGCTGTTGATACCGCCAAATTTGGTGGAATACAGGTGAAAAGTGAAACTACATCCAAAGACACCATAGCATCATCGGGAGCAATTTCCACATTTCTGATAGAGCAAATAAAAACCCGTAAGTGGGGTTATTTTCCATAGAAAATGTCTCTTCTGCAACAGGTTTTTCAAATATCGTTGGTTTCTTAGGCATCAAAAGTTTCAGATTCCTCCGAAAACCGCAGTTCAGGGCGCAGCATTACCTTTGCTGCCCTTGTTTGTAAAACTTAAACCATGTTAGAGATCCATGTTTTGCTACCAATGTTCATTCCTGGTTTGGAGGTAATATTAAACCGTTGGCCCCATTCCAAATGGCCCACAGCATAATATTGGCTCTTACAACAGGCAGATGCCAAAAAGAGAGTGGTGGGAGCAGAACATTTGCCAAGTGGCGGGGAGGGCGAACCTGACATTCATCCCAAGTTGCAGATTTTTAGGAGTAACAAAATGGAATTATTTTAAAAAGTAAAGTCACGTTGGGGCGAGTCACATTACACTTACAAGGAAGGTGTTTTGACCGACAGATGCCAATTTTAATGAAAAGTGTAATAAAAAAATTTTTTTTTAAAGTCAATTCCTTCAATTCGCTGCTCAAATAAAAGGGAAGAAAGGGAAAAATTGCGAAAAGCAATTTTGGCGACATTTGGCTGTAATTGGCGGCAAACATTAATCGCCAAATACACCAAAGGAAAGCAAAAAAAAAATCATTTAAATTTAATTAATGAATTAATATTTGAAAAAACTGTATTAACATCAAGTGTCATCCACTACAAGTTTAAAAAAATTTATTTGAACTTGATTGGATGGATAGAAAGTATTTTATTAACGATTGAAAATTTGAACAAGATATATAAATATATATATATAGGGAGAGTGTGAGCTAATAGAAGGAATTGAAAAAATACAGTCAAGAATACGTACACTAATAACCTCATCACGTAAAAATTAATAAAAATATGATCCAGGTTACCAGAAAGAAGCTTTTATCGCCACTTGGCATCAGATAAATATGCGTTTGATGATCTTTTATGTGTGTAAATGCGTTAAAATACACTGCATTTACTTCGATTATAAATGCCATCAGCTCGCGTTATTTGCAGCCTCTTAGTCGAAAAAAGGTTTATTAAATTAAAAACCAAAAGTTAGAATTTTACAGAAATAAGGTAACTAAAATAAAATCATAATAAAGACGAAAAAATAACTTTACGAAATAAGTATATTTGTTAAAATAGGTTTATGTATTTGCTTACTTAAATTTTTTATTAGGCTTCATATTTTAAATCTAATGAATGACATTATTCGACGCTGGATTTACAATAAATAAAAACAAAAAATGATATATAAGATATGTATTACTTCAGTAATAGACATTTAAAACATCGATTCGTGTTAAAATACTCACTTTTCCTGATTATTTTAACGTGAACTACATTTGTAGTAGTGCTGTACTAATTATGCATGTTTTCCTTATGTAACTCATTCTTTAATTAGAATCATACTGAAAATGCTACGTAACTATTCTAAAAATGTATTACATAAGTGGAGAACGTTGAAAAAATGATAGAAACATAATAAAGAACCAACTACGGTTAGCAAAAGTACTAGTTGAGCAGTTATATGATAAACAATTAAAAGAATTTTTTACTCCAAACGCAAACTCTACAGGATTGGCACAATATCCTGGATGCAATTCTGAATACGAGCATGATTGCTATAAATATTTCCACATATTTATGTAAGGTGGTGAGGACATTTGGTTGTGTATAACAGCTTGTAATTTGAAAAACATTGTCCCGCTAAAATAGATAAAGTTGAAGCTGCTGGAGTAATACAGTTTCAAAAAATGTTCTTACATTTTTCCAGATGTGAAAGCCATATATATTGAGAGGCTGAATGATGAGGGAGGGGATAGTTTTAAGTGGTATAATAAGTATACGAACGTCTTTTCCTGGTAGAGTAGAATTTTTGATTAATTCAAAATTCTTATATGTTGACCAGGAGTCCACAAGAACGAGCATTTCGTTTGTCATATAATTAAAATATACATTAGATATCCATTCTTTTAATTCTTGCGTTCCCATTTTTCCTGATTTAGAAGCAACCGTATAGATATTATTTGCTTGAAGCATATTCTTTTTAACATTCATGCTGAACTTTCCTGTTTTTTTTCCTGGATATGCAATGAATAATGGCGATAATGATAAATTCCACTTTTACATGTGGTTGGCATTATTGTGTAGGAATGCTTCATTGCATTTACAGATTGTACACCAACCAACGTGTTTGCATCCATCCACTTACTGTTGAAATCTTTTCCTTTGAAATTTAAGCTCGCTAAAATATTCTCGCCAAGTGTTGCAATTGGCAATTTTTCTATATTTTTATTAATTTTTTTTGAGTTCATATGAGAATTCGGCTGCTAAGTTTTCCTTGATGGGGTTATTAGTATGTATATTTTTTTTTTCCATTAAAATCGGCATCTGTCGGTCAAAAGACCTTCCTTGTTAGCGCCATCCCTGGGTGCGAGGATTAATTACAGGAATTGTTCTTATCCACGAAAACTAGAGATTGGTAGAAATAAGCTCTGCCTTCGGGCTAAGCTCCAACTAGTGTCAGTGGTCAAAACATTCAAACAGAATTCAAAAGATCAGTGATTCGGGGCCAGTCTTTGTATAGACAACATTTTTTTCTCAAGCTCCTATAAATTGGAGAAATGAACTTCCGGTTTGAATCCGTGTCATGAAAAATCGGAAATTAATTTCCTTAAGTACTTGAATACTTGCTGCAGTTTCATAGAATTAACACTTTCTATTCCGCAGTTAATCTGAGTTTCATTTCAGTGGTAATGCTGAATGCATGCCATTTTTTCTACTTACCAGGGAACCAGTCCATGGCCAGCAGAAAAATGACACGCATTCGACTTGGACTAGTTCCCTAGTCAGCAGAGGTTCAGGATCCTTGAAAAACCGGTGATCTCAGTATGGCCTGACCTTGCACTCCAAGGGACAAACCTGTGGCATTTTTCTATTTAAACTGTTGAGTGCTTATCTAGCCACTAAAATTTTATGTTTAATATTTTTTTTAGGTGTTGGGGCAAACTCAGGATCATCGGTATCGTGTGTTGGTTGCTGCTGCAAAAAATATAAAAAGTTGGTTCGTAAAAGTCCGCAAAATTAAGGCAATATACCACACTTTGAACCTTTTCAACCTGGATGTTACACAAAAGTGTCTTATTGCTGAGTGCTGGTGTGCTGTTTTGGATTTAGATAAAATTCAAATGGCTTTATGTCGTGGAACGGTATGTTTATATTCTTTTTACTTTCAGTG
>QLNU02002653.1:0-15659 GCA_006491805.2 Dysdera silvatica | reverse complement strand
AACCAAGTAATCCGCGACCCCCACCCTCCCATATTTGCCGCCACCATTATTATATATATATATATATATATGGCCTGCAAAAGGGTTGCTGGTATCTAACTGGAAGGAGACCCACACGCTGAACGTATGTGACGATGTGTGGAACCGGTCAGGCCAGTAACCTAGTGTCCTACCCCGCCTTCAAGTGGTGCAGGCTGAGCTTTCTATTTATGTGGCAAATTAATATTTGCTGCACGGATAGAAAGGCGGAAGGGGAGGGCTAATTCACCAACCCGTCTAGCCAGCGTGGTGAAATTATGGCTAATTCCTCCATTATGTTGACACACCAGAAACCATGGCCCCTAGTCTCCAGGTGCTGGAGTGCTCCTGATCAAGGCAGCGGTCAGTGTGGCATGAAAGCAGGGGGTGCTAAGAATCACTGGAATGGCCCAGGCTGCCGTTTGTTATTGACCTTGGCAACGTATAATGGACGATCCCTTGCTTCTGAAGCAAAACTTCAGGAATTGGAAGAGGAACTAGACAAGATCAAATGGGACATTGTAGGACTCAGTGAAGTTAGAAGAAAAGGTGAAGAGTTGGTGGAACTTAAAAGTGGACATTTGTTTTATTATAGAGGAACGGAAACTGGAAGAACAAGTGGTGTTGGCTTCTTAATCAACAAAAGAATTAAAGACTGTCTTCTGGAAGTTGAAAGTACATCAGATCGAGCAGCGAGGCTTGTTGTTCAACTAACCCAGCGATACCAACTTCAAATAGTACAGGTATATGCACCAACATCAAGCCATACCGACGAAGAGGTTGAAGAATTTTATGAAGAAATCAAAGAGTTACACACCAAAGGGAAACAACATATCAAGCTCATCATGGGGGATTTCAATGCAAGAATTGGACAACAGGAACAAGGAGAGACATCGGTTGGTAAATACGGATATGGGGAAAGGAATGAACGTGGCGATCAACTCATCGAATTTGCAGAAGCTGAAAACCTTAGCATCATGAATTCATTTTTTAAGAAGAAACCGCAAAGAAAATGGACATGGAAACACCCCAATGGAGGAACCAGCGAAATTGACTATATCCTGGCAAACAAGAAATCAATTATTGAAGATTGCAGCGTACTGAACAGATTTAATACTGGAAGTGATCATCGAATGGTGAGATGTAAAGTGCACTTAAATACTAAATTAGAACGACAGAAGCTCATTAGGAAACAAGTAAGTAAGAGGGTGGATCTAATGAAACTGAAAGTAAATACCGAGGCATTCAAGTTGGAATTAAAAAATCGCTTTTCTGCACTGGAAGGACTTATTGATGAAAGTGATATCTCAGAAGCAAATGAAACGCCAATAATTAACAACTCCGACAACTCATCAGTATAACAGAGACATTCTCCAAGGACATAGGAATGGAATTCGGCCTCGATAAGTGCAAAATACAGAAGAATAGCAAAGAAGATTTACCAGGCATCGAACTCGAAGACGGGAGACTACTGAAGACCTTGGACGAGGGCGAAACCTACAAATACCTAGGGATAATGCAAAAACGGCAGCAGGAGCACAAGAAAGTCAAGGTCCAGCTCACGCAAGCATTCCAAGAAAGACTTAGAAGCATTGTGAAGACGAAACTGAGCGGGAAGAACACCACGCAAGCAATTAACGCATATGCGGTACCAGTGCTCACCTACTCCTTCGGGATCATCAAATGGTCCAACACTGAACTAGAACAACTCCAGCGGAAAATGAGAACCATCCAGAGAAGAGCCGGACAACTACACCCTGCAACGGCAATTGAACGGCAAACACTACCCCGGGAAGAAGGAGGACGCGGACAAGCGGACCTCAAAGACTTACATGACAAGCAGATCCAGAGCATGAGGCAATACTTCCAGTTGAAGAGTCCCCGATCGCCACTCATCCAAGCCATAATACAAGCAGATGCAAATTACACGCCACTAAACCTGTGTAGTACCGAAGAGCGTGTCCTGGAAACAGCCAATGAACAGAAACTAAGAACTTGGGCCGGAAAACCATTACATGGCAGGCACTACAATGACCTGCAACAACCACACGTTGACAAAAAGGCATCAAATTCTTGGCTGGCCAAAGGCACTCTCCAGCCAGAGACAGAAGGATTCATGCTAGCCATCCAAGACCAAGTGATCGCAACAAGGAACAATCAGAAATTCATCCAGAGAAAAGACATAGAAAGCGACAAATGCAGACACTGTCATGCGGCATCGGAGACAATCCAACACGTGATGGCAGGATGCAAGATCCTTGCGCAGTCAGACTACAAACATAGACACGATCAAGTAGCGAAAATAGTCCACCAGAAATTGGCAGCGAATGCTGGCTTTCTGACAGAAAAATGCCCGTACTACAAATATGAGCCAGAGACCGTGCATGAGAACGAAACACACAAGCTTTACTGGGATAGAGCAATCATAACAGACAAGACAGTCCCACATAACCGTCCTGACATAACCCTCGTCGATAAATCGAATAAGACCACGTACTTAATCGACATAGCAGTACCCAACACCAATAACATACAGACAACCTACACAACGAAAATCACCAAGTACCAAGATCTCAGACATGAAGTACGAGATATATGGGGTATGGAAAAGATCCTCATCATCCCGTTAGTCATCTCAGCAACAGGGATAGTACCAAAAACGCTTGCGACGAATTTGGAGATACTCAACATTGACCCAAACACCTACATTGAAATACAAAAAGCCACAATCCTAAACACGTGTCACATTGTCAGGAAGTTTCTAGACATGGCACATTAAGAAGTGATGTAAAAAGAGGCTTGGGAACATGGCGCTCTGCCCGTCCCAAAGCCTGTTACCGCCAAGAATGGGCGAGGAAAACTTTTATATATATATATATATATATATATATTATCCTGTAAAAGTGAGAAACGCTTCCAAAGAAATGACGAAATGACATTTCAAATTAAGATATAGTTAAAAGAACAATTAGGAAACCATTTCTATCACTGAGAATGAAAAGTTCTAGTATTGCTTTAATCATACCATAAACAAAATAATCTGTACTTACGATTTCCAGACAACACTGGAATGAACCATGTATTACATTTTCAATGGTGAAACCTACAATTTTATTACGAGTGTTCATTACTACGATTAATAACGCAAAAAGGTAATGCAAATTATCGTATGTGAGTAGATAGTGATGGTTGAGTGAGTGGAAACGTAAATAGTAATATTTGAGTGGCGACTGAAATGGTAACGTTAAGGTAATATGTGCGAGCAGAGACTCAAATCATAATATGGAAGGTCAAATTCCTATTTAAATACAAATGGCTATGGAAACAGTAAGTGGCAAGCGAAAACGCAAATGGCGAGATGTGAGAACGAGTTCGATAATTATAATGGTTTATTTTTTTTTTTTTTCAGATTTGCCAGGACCAGCAACATTAAAGGAACTTGATCCTCCTGCCACGAAAGGCGATAGTTCTTCACTTTCTTGTATAGTCAATGATCTTGGACTTCCAGAAGTGGATGCATATCGCTGGGAGAAGGATGGTTCGCTATTGGCTGTCACTCCGTCAATGAATTTCACTACAGAAAAGCATAGACTATTAACCAGAGGCAATTACTCCTGCGCTGCAGTTAACAAAGTGGGTGTTGGTGAGAGAGGTTACGTCTACCTGAATGTTCAGGGTAAGCTCATGTTGTTTATGAAGCCATAAACATACTTTGCAACCCTTTCGCCCATTCAAAACTCATATCCAACTACAAAAGTGCAAATATCCTAATGCAATTAATATTTTCGTTACCTTTCTGTCCCTTAGTTTAGAGTAAAATAACAGAACACACATATATTTATATTGGGCGGATAAATTTAAGGCAACTGGGCAGCTTTTTATTCCGTGATATAGTATTCAACATCCTAACGAATCTTTACCAGAAAGGGAAATGAATTTTGAAAAGATTTTATCCAGAGTTTTGAAAGTTTGAATAAAAGCCCAAAGATTCAAATGAAGATTTTAGTTTAGAAGAAAAGAATAACTCATCGCATATCAGCGCATTAGACTTTTATTTTTGTTGCACCGAACGAGTTATATATCCCTCAGACAACGAAAATTTGTTTCAAGCCTCGTCTTTATATTCTCGCCATTTTTACATTGACGCTTAATTTCTGGTTTCATGATAACCGTACTGTATTTTAGGTGCAACGAAACATTTAGCAAAAGAAGCATCTTCGGCAATCTTTAAAGTCCATGTGAACAGTTCAGTATTAACTTTTTTCTTTCTTTCTGAAGCAAAGAAAAGAATATCTAAACTTCAAAGGCATTGCGTTCAAATGTCTTCACTTTGAAAGTGTGCCTGTGGGAAATGAGGCTCGTTAATGGTTACAGTGGGAGAATCTTCCAGAATGGTTTAAAATTTTTCCCACAAAATAATTCCACGGAAGCGAGAGACTATTCACTATATGAATAAGAGCTCAATCTCTTATCTACCCGAACGAACGTAAAAATAATTCGGCTAGATTAAATGCAGTATAATATATGTAAAACAGCCAAAAGTAGCCACTAGTTTCTCCAAAAGTAAGTACTTCAAAAATCGGTAACTTTCATTACTTTTTACATCAAAATTTATTTCCATAATATGCGCCTAATTTTCGTCTTTTTTTTATCAAAATTCTGAAAATATTGTTTTAATTGATGAATACTGAAAGAAAAGGAAATTAAACTCTCAAATATGCTCGGTAATAAGTGACATTACTTAAAGGGATAACCAAATTAGTAGACAATCCAAAAATCGGAAAGTATTTTAGTGGGAATATTTAATATTTCGTAAGATTATTCTTATTAATTCGAATATATATGTATTAAATCTGAAGCTGTAAGAAAAGAAGAAAAAATAAGATAAAGAAGAAAAAGAATAGATAGAGTCGAACATGCGCAGTTCAAGGCAGTTGCAAAAATGTTCCATATGCCGGTACATTTTTAGTATAAGGCCTTTACCGTAGTGTTTCTGTAATTTCTGCGAAGGGAGATATTACTGAAATATAATATTTTGACCACGTTTTTACGTTCAGACTAGAGCTGATAGGACACCATCACAAATCATCGGTCCACAAAATCTTGTGGTGATAGGCTTTATGATCTCCGGATTGAGCATAAGAAACATGGATTTTCAAAGCATGACATTTCAATGTGTGTTTAATTACGAATTCTTAGACTTTTCGGTTATTTTTAACTCAAAAATTGGTTTTTCTCATAGCGACATTCAGACTAAAAGGAAATGCACTCGAACCTCGTTAAAACGAACACGTTTTAGACGAAGTACTTTTAACACGAACCGCTTTCTGAAATCCCGTCGAATTGTATAGGAATCCCCATGTTATTTTTTCCATTGGTTAAGACGAAATACGGTTACGACGAACTGATATTCAATGGCCCTTAGAAAATTACCTCCGCGTAATACGAACAAAACGCGCTTAATAAGACCAAAAGCCTCACACTGACAATTTCAATAGGCTGTAGTTGCCAAGCTTAATATGCGGGAGTGGCGACTTTTATATACAACATATAGGTTTATATATTTATATAGATAGATATTATATACAACATATATATTGAATAGTATATATTTCCTCTATGTTGGCGTTTACATGCGATGAGAACAGAAAAATATTTTCTGTTGTTATAAATTTGTTAGAAATGACATAGAAAGAGACACCATAACGGACAGGGTTAAATTCAATAAAACCGATGCAGGAGCTTGTGGTATGTTTCTGATTCCATTATATTTGATGAATATAACTCAATGGGCAACGATATCGTGACTTGCAGTGCTTCAACGGACCCTGAAATAGTTCAGGAAGTTAACAGCATTATCTAAACGTTGTGGGAAATAATCACTATTTTTCGGATACTGACGAAAACATTGAAAACTTTGACACTTCAAACGAAAATCCTGCTTGTATGATGGAGGCTTTCACTGCATTGCAAATTATGCGTCTCTTTTGTGATACGAGGCAAATTTTTGGGCTTCTCTAGAAATTACGTATAAACTTGATGATTTTTGGTAACACTGGTTTACAGAAAGCGAAAAGTATCTGCAATTATCAGTAGCGCAGCAATTCAAAACTCATGGGGGAGACTCAAGCCTCTTTAAAGAAGATTGTGTGATCCCATTAATGTAAAGTTCTCAAAATTATTGGGGCAGCCCAAGTACATTTTATGTATATTTATACATTACAGTATATGTAAAATTGCAATTTATTTCAGATTATTGGGGTTGGGGGCTTGGGCCCCACGGGCCCATATAACTCTACGCCTATGTGTGACCCGGCCTTAGAAAAAATAGTGTGTGTTTTAGTATACAATAAGGGCCTCTTGAGCTCCGTGCGCCCCTTGGTTCCTGAGCCACTGGAAATTACTGATTTTTTTTGTGGCACAGTATGTAAACCGGAACAAATAAACTTTCAGGAAACCATAATAAAGTATGTGCATATAATAAAACAAAGATTTTTCGAATCCGTCTACTGAACATTATATCCACGTTAAATCTACGTAGACTATATACTAGAATTTTTGTTGCAAAATGTATATGCTATAATAAAATAATACTGATAAAATATGATGAAATGCAATAATAATGAATTAATAGCATATATATATGAAAGCAAAATGTGTGTAGAATTACCAAAGATCGGATAAATAACTTAGTAATGCCATCCCCCATCCTTTATGGATAATACGAATTTCTGTTAATACGAACAGATGTTCTGTTCCTCTTTTGGCGTTCGTCTTAATGAGGTTCGATTGTATAAGCTTTGTCACAAAAATAACTCTATTTATTTCACTCTACATGTCTTCAGTTTTTCAGTGTTCATTTCGTTTTGGTTTAAAATTACGAGAAATGCATTTTTTTAAAGTAAAACAAATGAATTAACTGAAGGATAATCGACTACTTGAATTAGAATAGGAACAAAATATATATTTAATTAAATAACGTTCATCAAACTAAAAATAATAGAAAACATCATACTGTCAATGGAATGTGACCGTAAACGCCTTTTAATTTCTTTCCAAAATTAAAAAAGATACAAAAGATTCAATGAAATATGGAGTTTCAAACATTTTATTTAATTTTAGTGTAATGTATAAAATATATATGTATTATCAAGAGTAAAATACATTTTGGCTAGACCAGTGGTTCTCAAAATTTTGAACTCACGGATCCCTTTTTTCACAATATGTCTAGTTATGAAAAGCCTCTGTAATTATTATTCCAGAAAAGCCTGAAAGGCTATTATGTATCACAACTTAGCCAAAAAAATAAAAATAAGCAATAAATATGTAAGTGTAAAAATATATAAATGTAAGTATGTATATAAGTATTAAAGCTAAGTAATACTTTTCCATCATTATTGGATATTCGCTATGTTATGGTTGTTGCCTGTTATGGTAGAAAATGCAGAACATACAGATTTTATCGGTATTTCGGGCGATGTCTCGCAATTTGCTAGTAGAACAATTTGCTTGTAGAACAATTTGCTAGTAGAACAATTTGCTTGTAGAGATTAGGTTTTACGGAACATAAATTCGGAAACACTCTTCCAGAATGAGGTCAGAATAGATACTATATATAAAAATTTATACAGTAAAACATTCCAACAACGATATCCGATACAGCTATAACTCTCATCACAACGATCATTTTTCTCGGTCCGTATAATATTTTTGTAAAGAGGTTTTACATTATACGCTTTGGAACTAGATTTTATTATACTTTTCTATATTTTCAGCTCCGCCGTCGTTCATAGAAGATCTTCCAGATATACAAGGGGCAGCACGTGGAGGACCTCACATCGAGTTTAAATGCCACGTTGAGTGTGATCCTCCCTGCGAGATCCATTGGAAGAAAGAGAATGACTTCATCGACAATTCAGAGTTTTACATCATTCGAAATCAGGCAAAGGAAGCCGATGGTCCAAATAATCGATTTAAGTCCATGTTAAGTATCTTACAGTTCAATATGTCAGCTTGGCCAAACCGAACGCTAATCAAAGAAAGGGACAAAGCGAACTATACTTGCTTCAGTACGCCTAATGCAGCTGGAGATGGTGTCTCCTCCACCGTGCTATTCCAAGTTGAATGTAAGATATGCCCACGTATATAGACGTATTTTATAATCAATACTTTTCGAAGCATTGCTTAATTTTAACCTGTAGTTTTGCTATTTTTTTTAGTTAGCTAAACTTCCGCTTGTATAAATTGCATAACATCCTGTTTAAACCATCCATCGATTGTTCCTTTCTAGATGGCCCAGAGCACATGAGGCTTTCGGATAGTATTGTGGATGTTAAAGAAGGCGATGTCCCTGAATCCGTGGACTGTTGGGCTTCTTCGTGGCCACCTAGCTTTTACGTTTGGAAGAAAGACAACATGGTTTTGGCGTTGGATGACACCCTCACATTCAACAATACTGTTGACAGAGACAATGCTGGAATTTACACTTGCGTTGCAGAAAACGTGCATGGCAGAGCCCAAATAGAAATGAAGCTGAACGTGTTATGTAAGTAACATTTCAAAATGGGTTTTTTTTGTGAGTTTTTATGGGTTTTCTTTTTAAATGAAATATATTTGACAGTGTATAGGTTTTTATGTACGGCGGTTTAATTTTGAAGACGAAAAATAAACCAACAGTAGTATTGTGTTCAATTTACAAGGTAGCTTCACCCCGTATTCTTGATTAATACAATTTTCGTGAACTGAATATACTAAATTTATAATTAGTTAAGCACGACATATTAATCCGCATATCAAGATGCACACGAATTTCATTAAATGCTTTCTTTTAAATAATCTTATATTTTAAGGTATTATTACCCTCCGCAGGGATAACACAATTGCCAAATATGGTCAACGTACAAAGCATCCGGGGGGGGAGTTTTTTCGTGGGGATAATAATATCTTACAACTTCATATTTGGAGAAAGGGAGAGTTGTACCTGTCCTCGTTGGTCTAGTGGTCAAAGAAATCTGGGCTGAACGGAGGGACCGTTATTCGACTCTAGGACGGGGACGGCGTCTTTTTCCTCTTCTATATCTAAACAGAAATAGCATGAGCGTAAAAACGTGGGTAGCAATTTATAATCATAATTTTATATTCATGTATATACAGTGTCTTTATAATTAAAGTTCCGCTTTGAAATGGCCATAAAATGAAAACTACTGGACCAAATGATATCAAACTTAGTAATAGCTTACAGGAGGTCATGCGATTTTATTTTCCGTAAAAAAAAATAAATGAAGTAACAAATAAATAAAAATAAAAGTTAAAAAATCACCACCAGCAGGAATGGCACTGTATGCAATATTGTTAAACGAAATAAGACATTAAGACATCATTTTAAAACGTTTTTAATCGTTTCTAAAACGTGTTACAAAGCATGTTGAATGTGGCGTCCACCATTTTCTGAAAGCAAGTTAAATCGCATTACTGAGTTCTAAACAGCAGCTCTTAGCATATCAGGAGGAATGTTGCGGACATGTCGGTGTATCGCATCTTTCAATTCTGCCAAATTGTTTATGTTATCATCATAAACAATTTGCATAACCCCCCAAAAACGGTTTCGTTTTGAAAACGATTAAACACGTTTTAAACCGATGTCTTCATTTTCCTATTTCGTTTAACAATATTGCATACAGCGCCATTCCCGCTGGTGATGATTTTTGATCCTTTATTTTTATTTATTTATTTTATTTTATTTTATTTTTTTGCAGAAAATATAATCCCATGACCTCCTGTAAGCTATTACCAAGTTCAATAACATTTGGTTCAGTAGTTTTCATTTTATGGCCATTTCAAAGTGGAACTTTAATTGTAAAGACCCTATACATAAATTTATTTACAGCTTCATAAAACAGAACGATCAGAATTTCTTGCTACAAAAAACCAAAAAAAAACACATTTCGGTCGGAGATCTAACGCTAGATCGTTCGAGAATAGGGAATCTTTGTCAGACAAAAACGTATCAAAGGAATCCAATGCGTCTTTATGTTTTAATTCTGACTGAGCATTGGATAAAATTACAGAAGCAATTTGCGCACGCAAAATATACTTGACAAGTTGAGTGAGTTCGCGACAGTTGGTCTATCAGTAAAGACGAGTGGAAATTCAATGCTCAAAACAACAACCGAATTTCATTTTCGGAGCACGTCGCCAAGTAAATGCAGCACGGGTGAGGAGGAAAATTCCACTTTCTTCCCACCCTTCCTCCTCTGTCCATCAAGGGGATACAGAATATGGCAGTGAAGAAACAAATGCCTCCTCGGAGAGAAAAAGAAACTCACTTCACCGTCTGAGAAAAACAGCCTCACTTTTTGGCGCATTTTGGCTCGAAGCAATATGAACTAAAATGTTGGAAGAAGGTATATAGAGAGGAAAAAGGAAAGGCTTTCTTCATAGTTCGCTTATCACTTATCCTCATACATGGCCCCTTCGCTTTCACTCTCTAGGGAGGCAACACATCTCTGACAGAATAAAGATTTCTCATCTCCTTCCTATCGTGGTGCGAGCATGTGGCACAGCCAATCTTTCGTATTTTAAAAAGATATTTCCACGTGTCGAGGAAAGCATATTTTAAGAATACCAGTTACGCCTAAAAGCACCTCGGGGTAGCTGTAAAACGAATGTCACAAAACTGTTCACCGTGACTAAATTTCAGACCTTTTTTCGAAAAAGACGAGAAAAAATACTTTTCGTCTTTCCAACAAATTGTTGTAATTTGGAAGCTTTTATGCCATCTTGTTGATGTCCTTCTAACTACACTCTACATCCTTCTAACTGGAGTCTTTCTAACTACAGTCTTTCTAACTACAGTCTTTCTAACTACAGTCTTTCTAAGTACAGTCTTTCTAACTACAATCTTTCTAACTACAGTCTTTCTAACTACAATCTATGTTCTTCTAACTAGGCTTTCTAATTACAGTCTTTCTAACTACAATCTATGTTCTTCTAATTACAGTCTTTCTAACTACAATCTATGTTCTTCTAACTAGAGCCTTTCTAATTACAGTCTTTCTAACTAGAGCCTTTCTAATTACAGTCTTTCTAACTACAGTCTATGTTCCTCTAAATACAGTCTTTCTAACTACAATCTATGTTCTTCTAACTAGAGTCTTTCTAATCACAGTATTTCTAATTACAGTATTTCTAACTACAGGCTTTCTAACTACAGTCTTTTTAATTACAATCTATGTTCTTCAATTTTTCTAACTACAGTGCTTTTAACTACATTCTTTCTAATTACATTCTTTCTAACTACAATCTAACTACGTTCCTTCTAACTACAGTCCTTCTAATTACAGTCTTTCTAATCACATTACTTTTAATTACATTCCTTCTAACTACATTCCTCCTAATTACATTCCTGATAATTTCACTCTATGTTCTTTTAATTACTGTCCTAATTACAGCCAGCGCTTAAAATTTTTAACATATCTGAACAACTACAGATTTTTGAGGGCAGTTAGAACAAATTGGAAAACATTTTTGATTTAATCCATTTTACCTTGATAATTGGCAAGAATGTATTAACACCCATATTTTAATATTTAAAAGCTATTTCAGCATAAATGTTATTTTTTTTAGATTTTAATGCAAGCTTTTCAAATATTGTTTCATTTGTTCTGTTTTAAAATTATTGCTTTCATTTTGTTCCAAAATTATTTCATTTATTCAAATTTTATGTTCATTGTTGGCTTTTGGCTCAGTTTTTCAAATAAGTTATTTATGCAAAAAAGCATCTCGCTGATTAAAAAATGTCAGCAAGGAATTATAACAACATAAGAGCAAAAGGAGGTTTTTTTATTCTTCAAAAAGTGTCTTGTGCGTGTTTAAATAAATTTCCTTACAATGGTTAATTTGTTATATTTTTAGAGAAAATTCGTATCTCTCTTATTAAAATATTAATATTTATTTTCCTTTGAAACTTCATGCCGTGATTGCATAATTTTATGTGTGACGTGGGTTGGTGAGCGACGGGTGTTCTTCATCCGGTACGATTTGCGATTGGAACTTATTACCAACGAAGAACTACGCGGGATTGAGCAAGAGACAACGAACTGGTGATGTATCAAACATTTGTGTTGACTGTATTTGTTACTTACAAATATAGAAGTTATACTGTTAATCGGTAATAGTTGTTTAGGGGTGGATCTACACTGTAAGGGCGCAAGGACAGGCGCAAGATCGACTGTTCAGTAGTCTTGATGTTAAGAGTGGCTTACGTTAAAATGTTGTGTGTTCCTGGTATTGTGTTGTACAGGTATATGTTCTTGGGGGTTTCAATTGCCGGAAGTAGAACCTTGTTGTTATCCTGGAATAAGGAGTAAGGACTGGCAAACTCCAGGTGGTATATAATGTAGGAAAGCAAAAGGTGTAGTTAACATTTGTTGAGTTCAGATAACTTGTTAATTAGTTTACTATTTACAGTCAGTATTCTTAAGTAATCCGTGCAAACGTTTTTCTCGAGACGCGGCGAGCTGTCCAGCCGGGCGAAATAAATTTATATTGGATACTGGACTGGTAGATTTGATTTGTACTGCTGAACTTGAGTTTGATTTTGTATTGTTATATGTACAATAAACGTCAGTACTGTAACCTAGTCTTTATTCCTAGCCAAACGTCCGTCCTGTAACCTGGTCTTTCTTCGTAGCCAAACATCCGTCCTGTAACCTGGTCTTTCTTCGTAGCCAAACGTCCGACCTTTAACCTGGGCTTCCTTCGCAGTCACTCGGGCTTCTCACCCACGTAGATTTCATTGTAGCACTGATTTACGTTTAGGAGTAAATTAAGTTAAGACTCACTCTGAAAATCCTGTTTAAATGTTAGGATTTAATCACTAAGAATAATTAGGAGGTAGAGTTCGTTACAAACGGGATTAAATTTTTGCGCAAAACACAATATCCTTTCGCAAAATGCGAAAAAAGTACGCGGCTTAAACTCTGCTTAGCATATCGCATTCACCAGCAAATCATTTAAGCATAGTCCGCAGTGGAGGATTTGTAAGTAGGCACACAAGGCACAGGCCTAGGGGCGGCGCTTATCGGGGGCGGCATCAACCTGCTTAAGCATAAAATAGTTCGAACTCGACAATATTGAAAAAATGTTTCTTTTAATTATTGCCCAGTTTTCCTAATAGTGATGACATATAAGCGACTACTTTAACTCGCCTGCAAATACAAACTACAGAATCAAAAGGAAAAGGGCCTTAACAATTTTGCCCAAAGGGAATTTGCCTAGCGTGCCCATTTATAAATCCAGGCTTAACACGCTTTTTATATATACTAATAGTAAACGAATGAATAATGGAAAACTTGCACTGATAACGAAAACATTTATGCAAGGTGAGTACGTGTATTTGCGAAATACACGCAAAACTATTAGACGTTCCAGGAATCCATTCAAATTATTGTGGATTCAAGAAGTGTCTCGAATCCACGAAGTCGGACACTACGGTACGAATAATTTCCAGAGGGACCCTGGTTCGAATCCAGGATGGGGAAAGCGTCCCTTTCTCTAGAAAAATAAAAATCTCTAGTTTGAGCTATATGTACGTGGGTGGCAAAAATTATTGTATAATAATTTCGAATTGTATCTTTTTAGTTTGAATAATAATTAGTAGGAATAATTAACGGAGGGACCCTGGTTCGAATCCAGGATGAGGACGGCGTCTCTTTTTCTCCAAACAAAAAGCTCTAGTTTGAGCTACATATACTTGGGAGGAAAAAAATTGCTACCGTTTAAAAAATACCGTTAAAAAAATTCATAATTATGACTTTTTTAACAAATATTCCTTTCTTTGTAAAGAAGGGATGGGACGGCAGTATAGGCTGTGCCTAAGGGCGCCAATTTTATAAATCCGCCACTGATAGTCTGCCCCGTTCAAGTGTTAATAGCTTGCCGCGTGGTGTGATGGGTCGCCAACTGCTGCGTCGTGGTGTGTGTGGACGGCTGACTAGGTGCCGGGTGGCGTATGTCGTGCGGCATAGTTTGACTGTGATCTCAGAAGGTATTTTTACGTAGCGATGAATGCAGGTAGACGAGAGAGAGAATGCACATTAAACATAATATTTATTTGGAGGTTGAGGAGCGTACACTGGCCACGGCATGATACCGGGCGTTCGTTAGGTTGCGTAAGTTACATATTGAGGATCGTTAACACGGCTATCAGCGACTGTCTTTTCAGGTCGAAAGCTAAGGAGCAAGAGTGTGTTGATCGGTCCGAAACTTTACTTCGAATGATTTTTGTGGACCGTGATTGGACAATTGAATACTGACGCAATAGTTTATATATGTTTCTATTGGTCAGTTTGACCCCACAGAGGGGAGAACTTGCTGTGAGTTATGTTAACATTGAGCTGTCTTTTTGACAGTTTTTGCCCATTGAATGAAAATATATGAGAGAGGGTTCGAAGTTGGATAATGCTTGTATCCTTGTTTTTGGTGGAAATTCCAAGAAATTGGTTGTACGTGTGACTCATTGCCAGATGTCCGTGAGAACGGAATTTTGGCGCGAAACGGAGTTGCAATGAGCCTGTGGAGGAATCGCCACAAGCTAAACAGAGGGCTCTGTTATGCAGAATTGGTTAAAATTGTAAATTTCAAAATTATAGTTGGGTTTTGTGTACAATGCATGCGAAGATTTCATTTCAAAACTATGCTAGAAGATCGACGCTTTGGATGCAGTAGATGATTGTAACTATTTTCAGTCAAGAACGGATTTAGGTGGGGGGGGGGGCGGGTTTGACGATCCTTCTTGAATGAAACTTAACATGGCCAAGATACGAGGTAAAGGTCCAATGAAGTATCATTTCCAAAAATCCTCATTAATCGCCCCACTTTGACTGACCTCTAAATTTGCCCCTGATTTCAGTCACATGATTTAAATATTTTAATTTCATAACTGGAATATTCTCGTTTCTTGATTAGGATATATTTATTCCTCATTCGAATGCAAAGTATTCCTAATTCGATACCAATTATAATTAACAGATGGATGTCATAATCTCATTACCCTTTTACACATCTTAATTTGTTTTGACACGTATACGGGAAATTTCAAGTATTACGTAAGCACCTTGTGGGTAGAGAGGGGTTGCAGTTGATCTTATTTTCCTATGTTAGCCAATGTTAATTTTGGCGGTAATTGAGGGGAATTAAAATGGCCAAAATATTGCTTAAGTAATACTTCAACGTATCCTAAGATACATTTTCGGTATCGAAAAATTCTGAAAATGAGATTTCTGGGACACACTCAAATGATAGCGCAATGCAAGTAATAACACCATACACTAGTCTCGTAAAGTAATAAAGCAAAGCGAGTAAATATTGCTTTCAAAGTGAAATTTTGGAACTTCGAGGATTTCGAATGCTATGTTTCAAAGCAAATGCAATTTTTGGAATATTTCGAGACCATGCTATTAACAAATTTTACTAATTCATTTCTAGCCTTAAAGGCTCACATGTTTTTCAAATTTTTTTCCTTTGGTTAGAAAACGAAGTAGGTCAAGACCAATTTCTAAAGGTCATGGTTTTCGATAGGTATTAACGATTTTTTTTACTGCCAACTCGATCTAGAGTCCCCTGTTTTGCCGACGACGCAA
>QLNU02002640.1:0-18793 GCA_006491805.2 Dysdera silvatica | reverse complement strand
ATTCAGTTTAGGTTAATATACTCGGAACATACGCTTTACAATCTTGCAAATGATTATACGTTTTGCATTTTGCGTATTTTAACTTCTTACTTATCTGAGGTAATATCAATAAATTTAATTTCTAACGAATATCTGCTTATAAAAGAAGATTATTTTGTCCCTTATTCAACTATAAACCTTTTTCTTCTACGATATATATTGCTTAAAACCTTCAAATATTACAGTGGTAGACCGTTATATTAAGAAATTATATATATATATACACATACATACATATATATGTATATATACATATATATCAGCGGTCAGCGTGTCATAAAAGCAAGTGATGCTAAGAATCACTGGAATGTCCCATATTGCCGTTTTTTATTGACCCTGTCTACTGATAATGGACGATCCCTTGCTTCTGAATCAAAACTTCAAGAATTGGAAGAAGAACTTGACAAGATCAAATGGGAGTTTGTAGGACACTAAAGACAGAAGAAAAGGTGAAGGGTAGGTGGAACTTAAAAGCGGATATTGGTTTTATTATAGAGAAACGGAAAATGGAAGAACATGTGGTGTTGGCTTCTTAATCAGCAAAAGAATTAAAGACTACCTTCTTGAAGTTGAAAGCACGTCAGATCGAGCAGAGAAGCTCATTATTCAGCTAACACAATGCTACTCACTTCAAATAATACAGACATATTCACCAACATCAAGCAATATCGACAAAGAGGTTGAGGAATGCTATGAAAAATTCAAACAGTTACACACCAAGGGGAACAACACATCAAACTCATCATGGGAGATTTTAATGCAAGAATTGGACAACATGAACAAGGAGAGACATCGGTTGGTAAATACGGATACGGGGAAAGGAATGAACGTGGCGATCAACTCATAGAATTTGCCGAAGCTGAAAATCTTAGCATCATGAATTCATTTTTTAAGAAGAAACTACAAAGAAAATGGACATGGAAACACCCCAATGGAGGAACCAGCGAAATTGACTATATCCTGGCAAACAAGAAATCAATTATTGAAGATTGCAGCATACTGAACAGATTTAATACTGGAAGTGATCATCGAATGGTGAGATGTAAAATGCACTTAAATACTAAATTAGAAAGACAGAAGCTCATTAGGAAACAATTATGTAAGAGGGTTGATTTAAAGAAATTAAAAGAAAATACTGAGGCATTCAAGTTGGAATTAAAAAATCGCTTTTCTGCACTGGAAGGACTTATTGAAGAAGTTGACATCTCAGAAGCAAATGAAAACATTGTTAAGACAATAATTGAAACTGCTGGGGAAATTGGTGGTGTAATATGTAAAAAGCAGAATAGCAAATTATCTGAGAAGACGAAACAACTCATGAAAAGGCGAAGACTTATGAAGGTGGACAATCAAAATACCAGTCGCAAGATCGAGTATGTAGAACTTTGCAAAACTTTGCGCAAAAACATGAAAGAAGATATAAGAAAATTCAATTGTGAGTTAGTAAGGAAGGCCATTGAAAGCAACAAGAGCCTTAGGGTTGTTAAAGGAAGTTTATCTGTTGGGAAGAAACACATCATTGCATTAAAAGGAGAGGATGGCACCGTAACAAGAAATAGGGAAGAAATACTTAGAAGAGTTGAAGAATTCTACAAAAATCTATACGAAAGTAACAGTGGATTAAACGAAGACGCCGAAATAGTCGAAGGAACAGCTCCTAAAATCTTAAAAGAAGAAGTTTCATTTGCAATAAAAAATATGAAGAAAGGAAGAGCCCCTGGTGATGATGGTATTACATTAGATATCCTAAAAGAAGCTGGAGAATATGTAGAAGACATACTTGCAAAATTCTTTACCAAATGTCTTAACAGCGGTAACATACCAAACCAATGGGATTCTGCAACAGTAATTCTTTTACATAAAAAAAGGTGATAAAGAGGATTTGAAAAATTGCCAAACCACTAGTTCAATGCCATTTATAGTAAAATCCAAAGTACGCTCTATACGCTATGCTCAGATGCTCAAGCTCAAACAAACAAACGCTACTGTCTGAGAAAATTAGATGCAGCTCAACCAAGAGAACAAGCTGGATTTCGAAGTGGATTCAGTACAGTGGACCATATTCAAGTATTAAGAGAATTAATTGAAAGAACACATGAATATGAACTTCCATTGTGTGTTGCATTTATTGACTATGAGAAGGCCTTTGACTCTATTAAAACATCAGCAGTCATCAACTCTTTAAGATCAGCAGACATCGAGGATGTGTACATTGACATGGTGAAACGTGTGTATAAAAATGCAAGTGCAAAATTTCGGTTACATAAAGATACCAAAACTATCAAAATTGGTAAAGGTGTGAGGCAGGGAGATACCATTTCTCCAAAACTTTTTACTTCAGCTTTACAGATGATTTTTCAGCTGATAAATTGGAATAACAAGGGAATAAAAATAAATGGTGAATATTTAAATCATCTGCGGTTTGCTGATGACATTGTTATTTTTTCAACGAACCCATCAGAACTCCAAGACATGGTACAGGAGCTCTCAACTAGAAGTAAAGAAGTTGGACTCAAGATGAACCTACAAAAAACTAAGATCATGTTCAATAATTTTGTAGAGGAAACAAAAATACAAGTTGACAACATTGAGCTAGAAATTGCTGATTCATATATTTACCTTGGCCAGCTGATTTCAATGGATGGCAACATTATGAAAGAACTCAACAGACGTATTAAACTTGGCTGGAGTGCATTTGGAAGAAACAGTTTTATCCTGAAGGGGAAATTGCCTTTGTGTCTAAAAAGAAAGGTCTTCAACCAGTGTGTATTGCCAGTCCTCTCTTATGGATCAGAGACATGGAGTCTAACAGTTGGAGCAATACGAAAGTTACAGACAACGCAAAGGAGCATGGAGAGGTGCATGCTTGGAATAACTAGGAGAGATCGAAAAAGAAACACTTGGGTGAGAGAGCAAACTAGAGTAGAGGACATCATTGTTAAAGTAAAAGGACTGAAATGGCGATGGGCTGGGCATATTGCAAGAAGAACTGATCAACGATGGACAACAGAAATTCTGAACTGGATTCCAAGAGACCACCGAAGACCTAGAAAACGTCCTCAAACTAGATGGGTGGATGAAATAAGAAAACAGGTTGGGGTGACGTGGAAACGAATTGCTCAGGATAGACTTGTGTGGAAAGCATTTGGAGAGACCTTCATCCAGCAGTGGATAGATAATGGTTGAATATGATGATGATGATGATATATATATAATAGGACATGTATTGATTGTGTCGATTTTAAAATGTTGGATAGATATTCTCCCATAATACCTTGCTAGAAATAAAGACCTCCACCTTTTAACAACTATATTTACAACTATCTGCTTGTAATAGACATGAATTCATTCTTTTCAAGACAGATTCTTTAAGATTCATGGTGTGGGTTTTTGATGAAGTTAAGCACGAAAGAGAAAATTTTAAGGTGAATTTACTTTGAAATGCAACATCTATGAAACACTGTTCCCCGTTTTCTAAAGAGCAAACATTAAAGCATAATCATCTCTTTTCTGGAGATACTTGTTATTTTCTTTGTTGTCCTTGTTACTCTGTTTCTTTCTTTCTTTCTCTCTGCAAGTTCTGTGAGTGAGGAGAATACTATTAAAATTGCAAAACGGAGCTCTGTTAAAAGTGTTCCACACAACATCAACTTCTTGATGCATTTTTATTGCTCAGTCTCCCATTGCCAGTAATGACTTCCGTAATTTTATCCATAATATAATGTATTTCATAACTTCATTCATAATATAATAGATTTCAATTTGCCTTTGGCTCTAGGCCAAATGACATCGCAAAAATTTTTGAGAATTACCATTTTATAGACGTAGTAGGGGTGAAATTGACGACCCATATATATATATATATATGGAGATATGGTTTCTTCTATGGGCCATGCAATGGCGTGAATTGGCGACAAACCCAGCTCTGTTTAATCGCATGGGAACTTAAAACAAATCATTCTTCAAGAAAATAACCTTTCATTTTCTGCTTTGCTCGATTCTTCTGTGTCAAAATGATAAATTCTTTATTATTTGTCAATTTAGAACCTGCAATTCGATGAGAAAACCCATAACGAGAAAAGAAAGAAATGGGATTTGATACTAGCCAAATTATGTCAAAAGACCTCAAAATAATCATTTGCAAAAGGAGATCTTTAGATGAAAATATGCCTGTCTTCGAAACGTACGTCCCTGAGGTGAAACCATCTTCTACGTACCTGTGCCTTCGTGAAAAGTTTAATTACTACCTTTGAAAGTGCGCAAATTATGACATCATTAATTCATTTAATTGTTGCGGTAATTATTGGTCTCTCATCTTATACTATGCCTAATGTTTTGGTTGGAAATTTATGCCAACGGCGCATATTTAATGGGGAGATCAATCTTCGTTCTTAGAATCTAAAAGTATTCTTAAACATCATGCACGTAATTACTAAGCAAATAGAGAGATTACCCCTTCTTTTCCCCAGACGTCATTCACTTACTCATAATTGCTTATTTCCATGAAAATGCTACTTGCAAAACCATCATCTTAGGAGCAATGCTATTCATCATAAGGATATGGTTTCTAAATATCTTTTTAATAATATCCAAGCCTGTATAAAAGACAAGGGTTTTTATATTAACCAATAGTCATTACAATTTGTCTGTTACTGTTTTAGTATGCTTTGTTTTGTTGATGTTATTGCCCTGGCATTGTAGGAACATGCTTAGCTCTCAAACAAACAATCAGATTATATCCCGACCAACATCAAACGCCTTTTGTTGTTTTTTCTAGAGATTCGAATATTTGATTCATCTATGAATAATGTCCAGTTTCCTCAGAAATTGTAGATCCTGTGACAGCATAACCATAGCAGTTGTTGCACTATAAAACACAAGCAAACGAACAAACAGGAACAAATGTATAAAAGAAATAACAAAGCGATAGTGTAGAAACAGTGATATTCGGGTGATATACTAATACAGCTTTGACAGGTGATGACGTCATCATCAGATAAAAGAAGTTCATAATGCATTTCATACGCAACGAGTCAAATCCAGTCAAGAGGACTACAACTACCAAATTGATGAGCAGTCACATCTACTGAACTAGTGAAGCTCAAAATATACAAAGAAATGTATTATAATTTGAAGAAATTACGCGTTCAATGGGTGATACTAGACGTCTACGAAAAGCATCATTCATTTACAAAAAAAAATGTTTATTAATTACTTCTATCTTTTTGTAAATTTACCCAATAAGATCATTCTAACTGAAAACTATTTCTGTTTAACATCGCTATTTTTCAGTCCCTGGTAATGTTTCAGAAAATTGCACACACTCCCTAAGCTCAACGAATCTGGTCGCCTTGTCGCCATTTGGCGACTAAATGTTTTCAGCTGCCGAATAGAAACCTTCTTTTCCCTAGGTTCCTATATTCTGTTTTTGAGTCAAACGAGTTTTGTTCTTGTCTCGCATGTAGGTTCGCTACAATTTGTTAAGCTCTGGCTACCACAATTTGTTTAGCTTTGGTGATTCCAATTAGCGACGTTTTGTCTCTATCGTCTGAAAGTCGCTAATAAGAAAGTTTTTACTATAAATATTTATTTCCCTGTTTATTACCTTGTTTAATGCCTTGTTTGTTACCTTGTTGTTACAAATAATAATCTTAATTTCTGAAATTAATCAATTAATTAATTTACAGAGTTTACTTCCTAAAATTAAACCCTAAAAATTTAAAAATATATTTTACTTATTTTTAAACAAATGACTAGTGTCCACCAACGAGTTTAAAAGCTCCGATATTTTACGATTACTAAAGAACAATTTTTTTTTTTGCTTTTTTCTGTTTTTGCGCTTTTGATATAAAATAGAACATGTTCATTTCAGCAATACATTTGATGCAATAAATTTGTGTAAAAAAAAGTAAGCTTTGAAAGAATCAAATATTGAATGGCAACATAAACCAATTTTAAATTCTTTAATGGAACACAATTTTTAAATATCCTTACATATTCTAAAGTATCGTAATAAAATTGCAAGAAATGTAATTTATTTATCCATCGGTTATCTCTCATTACTATCATCCATCCATCATCCATCTTCTTACCCACCTATCGGCCTAATTACCCGACTGTCCATCCGTTCATTTGAATCGTCTATTTGTTTATTCGTATACTTGAGTTCTGTCGACATTTGAAACTTACACTATCTTTTTCCTAGTTCTCGTATTTCGTTGGAGTCGGTTTCAAAATAACAATGCAGTTGCCACCTTTGTCTATAGACAACAAAAAGAAATACCTTTTCTAATTAATTAACGCTTTTCAATGCATTCCACGAGGGATTTTGCTTAATTACTTCTGTAATTGAAAAAGACGTAATTGACAAGCGGTTAGTGTTTCTATCATAAACTCGTAGAAATTAATTACAGCGCTCCAAATGTTTGAAGTCAGTTGCAAAATCCAACAAAATATTTGTACATAGGGATTGTTTGAGCATTCTTCCGGTAAGAGAATTTATTTGGAAAAGGCTTGATTTAGTATGAATTATATCGCCTTTCAAACAACGTGTGGATAAGCTCTTATAAGTGATTACTGGCCCACCGTAGCTCGTTTTCTTAATTAAATTTGTGTTTCAAATTACTCTGGGTCAGTTTCAGAAATGTCAGCTCGCTAACAATTTGTCATTATCATTCTTTGCCGTCTCGCTTTCCTCCATTATGAAGTAAGTTTCTGAGGCGTAATTCTAATGAGGTTGTGAATTGTAATTTGTATTGTTAATCCAGAGATACGACATTTATTAAGGATTCTATATTTAAAGTGTTATTCAGGTATTCTCATTAGCTTATTAAGGTATTATCATTAGCTTATTATGGTATTATCATTAAATTATTAAGGTATTATCATTAAATTATTAAGGTATTATCATTAAATTATTAAGGTATTATCGTTAAATTATTAAGGTATTATCATTAGTTTATTAAGCTATTATCATTAGCTTATTAAGGTATTATCATTAGTTTATTAAGGTATCATTAGCTTATTGAGGGATTATCATTAGCTTATTGAGGGATTATCATTAGCTTATTAAGGTATTATCATTAGCTTATTAAGGTATCATTAAATTATTAAGGTATTATCGTTAACTTATTAAGGTATTATCGTTAGCTTATTAAGGTATTATCGTTAGCTTATTAAGGTATTATCATTAGCTTATTAAGGTATTATCATTAGCTTATTAAAGTATTGTCATTAGCTTATTAAGTTATTATCATTGGCTTATTGAAGTATTATCATTAGCTTATTGAAGTATTATCATTAAATTATTAAGTTATTACCGTTAGATTATTAAAGTATTATCATTAACTTATTAAGGTATTATCATTAGCTTGTTAAGGTATTATCATTAGCTTATTAAGGTATTATTATTGAAGATGGTGATTTCCGACACCCACGTTTGAGCTCTAACTAGATCTTTGAAAGTATAGGAGAAGAACAGATATCACCCCGGCCTGGATTCGAACTAGAGTTCCTCCGTTAGGTCCGGAGTGTCTTAACCGCTAGGCCACCGTGGCACAAGAAAAACGATCTCTTGCTCCTTATATAAAATTGAAAGATAATTTATTACCACTTTCAGAGTTAACACTATTGCCAAATAATGGTTAACACACAAAGCCATCGAGGGTTGTTTTCGTACCGCTTTTGTGGGGAATTTCTTATAGGTAGTAATCTTCGACACCCATGTTTGAGTTCAAGCTATAAAAAATTCCCCCAAGGGAAAAAAATCCCAAAACGCACTCTGGTGGCTTTGTGTGTTGACCATTATTTGGTAATTGTATTGATCTAACTAGTAAGTCAGGATCTTTGGTGTGTGTGTTTTTTTTTTAATTCCTTCTCTTTGGTTCTATTATCACCAAGGATTTTAATCTCTAAGTCAACAGACATAAAAATTGTCCATTGGGTGAGAAATTTCCATGTCGTGAAAATTGACATTGCCGCACCACATGTAATTAACATTATCTGGAAGAGATCATTTCAAATCCCAATAGATTGAAATTTCTTTATAACACATAGATATCGCTTATTGGGTGAAACTACTTCCATGCGAAGCAGATTAAAATTGTCTCACCACTCAAGGCATAATAACTGATTTCCGATTATTAGCAATTGCAGTACTAAGACAATGTAGAGGGAGGTTTGCTAATAATTATATAATTGGGGGTTATAATCCTAATAGTGCAATGTAACACGTACAGAAACAGTCAGTCTGAAAAGTACTGATGGAATTTACATGTGCAGGCCAAATAAATATAGAACATATGGTAACTTAACCGTACCAAACATCATTGAAATCAAAATCAATACATGGATACCGAATTATGGAGTTCTACTTAATGCAGTGCAAGCAGCATTATGCTGATGATGCAGTACAAGCATGCATGAACAAGCAGGTTGTTCATCAGCAGACATTCTGCATGCTCATAACAAGAATCTATCTGCATACAACCCGATGATTATTTGAAAGATTTGGTAAGATGGTACTGAACCAGATGATGTTATTGGACTGAATAACTCATTACAGGATATGGAATAATAAATTATACATTCTGGAAGTTTAACTGAGACGTAGGAAGAATAACAATTGCCCAAGTATGTAACCCCAATGTTAGAGCCTTGTGGGTGTAGAATCATGGTGCTAGAATTGTTTCTGCCATATGTACTGAGCTCATTAAAGTAGCTTTGTATTCTGGGATTCATGTCTGTTATTATTGGACCTCATGATACTTCAAAAAATTTGTCATTTTCGTATCTAACGGCAAATAGATGTTTATATATGTATCGGCCTGTATGCATAAGAGTATCTCCAGAAGGTCAGTATGGGACTGGGGAAAGGTTTTCACAATAACTATGGTATTACCACTAACAAATGTTTACCAAACGTTAATACTAAATATCACTATTTAAACACCACGCCGTTATCATAATTGAACACATCCCAAAGCTATAATGGTATCATTAATTAACATCCGAAAATAGTCTTAAATCCCAGTTGGAACGTGTCACATGATTTAAGTCTGACAACATGTTTCATCCCAGAAAATAAATGAGGCATGTGGAACTCCTTTGATAATATCTAATTCTGTGCCTAGTCTGTGGCCATGTAGGAAGCTAAAGAACAAGATATTTCAATAGCTTTTCCAAGTATCTGATAGACTTCTCTCTCTCCATACATTTCACGACTTTAAAATGAGATTTAGAAGACAGGATCCATTTCTTAACGTGAAACTAGACGCGCGATACCTTTGAATACGACCAAGTGTTCCAAGAGTAGAATACACCCTGGTACGTTTAATTCTTGTAGTTACAACCATGGCCCATAGGATGCTAACTATGTATCATAACATCGAAGGAAGTATCTTACGACGTGTGTGTGAGCAACACATATAGAAATTATTACCTCACACTGTATGAATGATGATTAGAAGTTAGTGTTTTCCTGCGTCTTCTGACTGATTATTAGGTCATCTGAGATGCAACTAACTACTGAATGTAACCTTGGAACGATAGACATAATTTGAAATTTGAGGGTTGAATATAGAGTAAATTGGGGGAGGAGGAAAAAACCCAAAAATCCAAACTTGGGTGAAAAAATGCGATTTTGCCTCTGTTCTAAACAAATTTTTCAGCATGTGTGTCCCCCTTGCCCCCCACCTAATTATGTCGAAAAGTTCGAACTATAAATATTCATTATTACTAAGACTAGAAACAAAGGAAGGTTTACGATTTTGCCGATTGCAGGCTCTGACATGTTTTGCAGCCTTAATCTTAACAAGCGTAACTAGTGTTATGATAGAAATTTTACCGCTTTTGTCGAATTCTTAATTTGGCACCTCTATGGTTTGTTTCAAATTCATCTTTCCGCAAGTATTCGCGAATTTGGCTCTTTTTTTGACTCTCTCGCAAGGAAGCGCCCGTAGCAACTCTGACTTTACCATTGCCTAGTTAAGTCTCTGAACATAACAATTCGAATTTAATAATTCAATGGAGTACCAAGAAATTCAGCCGCGCCTTTGCAAACTTTTCGTTGAAAATTTGCCGCCATCCAAAAGTTGCCGCTGTAGGTTTCCGCCTACTTGGTCCACTGGTAAATCCGCCACTGACTAGGAGGCCTATGGAGAGTCAGAACTTGTGAATTTCAGCATCCGTTTCAAGCATGCCGGTCTAATCTCTGAACAAACACTCACATATTTTATTGAGATGCATCTCTGGAATCTTTCACCGTAAATCCTACATTGCCATTCCATTAATTCGAATTTAAATCCCAATGGTAAAATAGTAAAAAGTGTTACCAACTAAATATCCACTGCAGTGAGGGGCGGACTGGGTCCTCTCAAAGGGGGCATATCTTGGATTTTCTGAGGGTGCAAGTCCATTGTTCCATGGACTATTAAAAAAAATTCCCAGCTATCGCCCATGAGGGCGCAGCGGCCCGCGGGCTGACTGCCCAGTTCGCCCCTAACTACAGTTCAAGGTAAGGTAGTAGGTTTGGGTTCCTCGAAAAAAAATATATCCCCACTGCCCTGTGATGGCTTTGTTTTTTTGCCAGAAGCTTATTTTCTACTGATACATCTCTGGCGAACTCCCGCTGTCAATATTTTCTGAACATACGCATACATCTGTATACCATGTATGTGATAATATGTAGGTATATATCATGATTTTTGTTCTATAATCATCTTGTCTTCTGGCAGCTCATTCAGGTTTCTGGCTTTCTCATTAAAATTTTACCCTAAATTATCCAGAATTGCAGAAATAGAGATTATGTGGCCTTGTGGCGGAACTCAGAGTTGGAGATCATGACAAATTAGCCGTAGATTTGTGGCAATAGTACATTCATCTATTGTGGTGTTGATTCAGGCTCAGCTTTCAATGGTATTACAGACTGCACGCCATTTTACCGCTCACTTTAGTCAGAGGTTTTCGTTCTCTTATTGTCAAAGGTGTAGGTCCCTTATTATCAAAGTTGTATGTCCCTTATTATCAAACATATATGTTCCTTATTATCAAAGGTGTTTGTCCTCCTTTGTTATCAAAGATGTAGGTCCCTTATTATCAAAGATATAAGTCCCTTATTATCAAAAGTGTAGGTCCCTTATCATCAAAGATGTTGGGAAAACCGCAAACATCAGTGTATAAACTTGCCTATCTTCTCTCCTTGAACAGACAGACAAACGAATTTTTTACCCCAGGCAATTATTTAGGTTTTCATATTGATCCTGCGGCAATTGAGTCTGAAGCGAAAATAATATTTATGGAAGGAAAGGAAAAACAAAACGCCTGTAAACTATTCTGTTACCAATATCGCTAATAGCAATAATTCATTTATTGCGGTACTATTTATGATATCAAAAATACCACTGAATGAAATGAATATGTTGCGCAATTAATACTTCCATATCATATTATCTTATGAGCAATCTTGATACGTAATGTTTAAGATGAATATAAGCATTATATAAGATAATATAGCACTTATAAAATATCTGCCTGCATTGCAACAATAACGATATTTGCATATCTTATAGAAATTAATTAAAACAAGTTTTTTAGTGACAACTCTCGAAGGGAACCCAGTGGGCTTTCAGCAGAGATAACACTTCTTATGATGCATCGCACGTTATTGGAAAAAAAGAAAGTAATGGAAAAGTAATATTGATTAAATGAGGACACAGTAATTGGAAATCCTCAGTGCGCTTTAGTAATGCAATTATCGGCCATGAATTATTCATATATGCGAACATCAACTCGCTATGAAAAACTACGATATCTGTCCCATCTCATCAGCTGTTTCTTTCAGCACAATCGACTTTTTTAATTCCACTTCAATAAGTAATGAGAAAAACGCATTCTGAAATTTTGGAGTTTGTAATTTCCGGATGATATATACACGATATATATACACGATGTATATACACGATATATATACACGATATATATACACGATGTATATACACGAATACAGATCTCACGCTAGTCAGAGAACCTGAAGAACATACATTCATAGTTAAGCAAAATCTGTGAACAGTAAACAGCTCGGCGCTTGAATATCTGTCCGCTAGTCTATGTCCGCTTTCAGAAGGATAAGGGCATAATAGTGGTACCAAGAATTGTAAAAGTGTCCGTTAAATCAGTGGCGGAGTTACGTATAAGCCAGGTAGGCCTTGGTCTAGGGGGGGGTCCTTCGTTTTGGGGTCTCCAAGAGCTACACAGGACCTTCTGGATATTTTTATTTAAGCATTACTTTACACTCGTTTATTTACCGTATTATCTAAGGAAGTTTCATTAATGATAATCTTGAATGTTGTAGATAATAATAGTTTTATTCAATCTATTTATAGTTTGTCATGGGTTTCCATAGGGAGGCAGAGGGGAGTTCTAGATCCCCCTAGACGTTTAAGAATTCGATTTTTCCGAACCTGCTATGCATTTACTTTCAAAAGTTTTACAGTCACATTTTAAAATAAAGTACTTTTTAGCTCATTACTAATTGTCGAGCAGTATTATCTATTTTCTTAGCTTTTTGGTATCTTGTACATTGACTAAAATTTTCAACAGCTTTGAGAAGGAGGTAATTTTTCTCAGAAGTACTTGTATGGGCGCCCAAGCAGTTTGGTGAAACATTGTATTTTGGAATATTTTTAGTGTTACGTTGAGTAGTTTCGAGGTTAAAAATTCTGAGTGATGATTAGGTTAGAAATGCGATAGCTTATTACATAGCTCTATAATTACATAGCTATATTATTACATAGCTATATAAGCGATAGCTTATTACATAGCTCTTCTCCAAATAGATAACGTGTTGCATAAACAGTTCTTTACAGTCTTGTTTGTTTGATCTCTAAAACGCATTTTTGCAGAAATTAATGATGAAGAAAACTTTAAAATTTTTTATTAATTCATGGCTTCATTTGAGAAATTGTCATAAAGGACAGGGTGAAGCCTGCGTGGACGGAGGTATTTTATTTCAAAGTGGTATCATAATCGAATTTGGGAAAGATAATTTCGTTTTGACATTTTAGTCCATGACTTTCGTATGTGGATTTGTCCTGTGTTTGATGAGTTAGTGCTTCTAATGCACGGCTATATTCTTTGTTGACGTTAGCGAGAGCGGGAGGAAAAACGTGCATTTGGTGAAACATCAACCTGAGATTATCACAATTTTGTTTAGGGAAAAAACATGTCTACAGCTCTTACAAATAGTATTATAAAAACTTCAAATAAAATCGCATGATTTATTGATTAAACATCATGAGAATCACATTCGTCAGAAGGCCCATTTTGTCCTTCCAGTCTGGGACCCGTAAATATCTTAATCCAGCATTAAATTAAATAGAAGTATCTACTATTCGGGAGTATCATTTTAGGAGGTTTTACTGTATTTTTTATACCGGATAATCCGAGCTTTTAGTATACAATGACTATTTTGACTAAATATCGCCAAAACATGACCAATGAAAATTTGACAAAATAATTTAAAGGCATCCTCAACCTCAAGAATGCATTATGAAGGAAGACTGTTTCACGGATGCTGCAAAAAGTGGCGGTTATCAATCCAGAAAATGTCAAAGTGTACAAGGGGTAGAGAACTGTGTATTTTTTTCTGATACCTCAAACTGTAAGGCATAACTGAATAATGGAGCGTAGCTTTCTCATATGGGGAACCCTTACCCCCTCAGTCGCATAATAGGAAAACCCCAAATCTTTAGAATTGATAAAGTAAAAATCAAGTTATAACGTAAGTTACGTACAGGATGGTTTAAAAGAAAATTCTAAATTACATTGTTCCAACACTTAAAATACTGGGATGAAATTCCAGATTTAGACTTTGAAGAATATGGGCTTTAGACGGATATAGGCAATAAATACTTTTACACAAGTACATTATGTCAGTAATCATATAAAATCCATGATTTTTAAAGCCTAAGTTTCCAATTTAATCTGAGTGCTTCAAAAACGATCACGATCGCTAAAACTTTGTATAAGTAGCGGATGTTTTTTTCACCACTATGCATATAGATGTATACAGTACGATCCGTTTATAACGAGCCCGCATGTAACGATTTAATGAGAAAAATATGTATGGTATTGTGTTCAAATACAATTTAAGCGCTTTGTGTGAACAAGACTGACTGGTTTTTCCCATCTCCACTCAAAGCCATCACACTGAAATACGTTCTTGCAATTCAAAGAAAAAAACGCCAAACAAAACGAATTTTTATGTTTCATGACGCACGGATAAGCTCATGTTGCACCATCAAACAAAACAAATTTATGTTTCATGACGCACGGATAAGCTCATGTTGCACCATCAAACAAAACAAATTTATGTTTGATGGCGCATGGATAAGCTCATGTTGCGCCAGCAAACGAAACAAATTTATGTTTGATGGCGCATGGATAAGCTCATGTTGCGCTGTCAAACAAAACAAGTTTATGTTTGATGGCGCGTGGATAAGCTCATATTGCGCCATCAAATAAAACAAATTTATGTTTGATGGCGCATGGATAAGCTCATATTGCGCCATCAAACAAAACACGTTTATGTTTTATGGCGCATGGATAAGCTCACGATACGCCAGGAAATGGAGTTCTTCAAGGAATCAGATTCAAAAACCAACTTCTGACTGCTGATCTGTAGAAAATAGCAAGTATTAACTACTTTTTGGATTAATTTTTTTTATAGTAAAGAAAACGGATGCTCAAAATTACAAGAAATGAGAGTATAACAACACAATCGGTAAACCACATACATACATACATACACACACACACACACACACACACACACACACACATATATACATACATACATACATACATACACACATACAGCACATACGCGCCACATACAGCACATACATACACACACGCATACACACATACATATACATACATACATACATACATACATACATACATACATACATACATACATACATACATACATACATACAAACATACATACATACATACATACATACATACATAAATACATACATACATACATACGTACATACATTACACACACCTTGCCACACACACAGGTAATAAATGGTAAACCTTAAAGACACCATATAATCAAAACTCCCATAGAAAAATTGCAGTATACGCCCGACATCAAATCGAATCATAGATAGGAAAATCATCACCAGCAATTATTAATTATTTTCACCCACTGTTCCTTATTTCTGTCATAATTTAATGATTACACATATAGTCAATATCATTAGCACATTTACTAACACTCCTTATTAGCGGGTACTCATAGGACAGGAAAGTTTGTTCTAAATATAGGATGGGAGAAGATGTTATTTTGAAAGAATTCCTTTCAAGGAATTTTTATCTAATCGTGAAAAAAGAAGTCACCGCATCATAGGAGTGTCCGTTCAGAGGGAATTTACTATAATAATAAATATGATGCAATATTTAAACAGTCAATGATTAAATTATCCCTCAACGCTCACTTCAATTTATCATTTTTAGAGCGAGATTAGATAAATATACTATGAGTACACTATATAAATACGTACTAGTATCCACCGAAAATGCAACATTAAGAAGAACAAAATATATCAAAACCACATGTATCGAATGCATAATACAGATGTTCCAGCTCAGTCTCTGAACGAATCAGTGATCCGTTCAGTAGCTAAACTGATCAGTGAACTAGATTGCCCATCTACCATAAACAAGACCTGTTTAGTGAGTCGGTCACTGACCGATTTGACACAACTCTAATGCATGATTTAGATTACAGGGAAGAATAGATTGACCGAATTGAAAAGAAGACTCGTAGTATACAAATCAATTCGTAATATAAAGAAATTTTCAATACATCGATTCTACTATGTTATATATTAAATATTTTAAAATACTACTACAAAGAATTATCATTTACTTATTTATAAAAAATTTGAAGTTCAATGAACTTGATGCAGATGCGAATTCAAATATTACTTCTGAAATTTCTCTAAGAATCTCAATGATCTTGACGCTGAAGTTTTTCTCATACGACGTAGCTTTGGAAAAAGTCAATTTCACGTCCCCATAGCAATTCCATTTCTAAACTGTCGTTGCCATGTGAGAAAACACAAAGGATTCACAACGTCCGATTATTGCAGAATATTATGCAAAAACTGGGAAATCTTTATATGGCAAGACCTTCTGATATTCCCATGTATTCGCTTTTTTTCTTCCTTCTTGCGAGTAATAACAACATAAAATGTACATAAGTTTCAAATAAAATTCGAGAGAAATGAACTGGTAAAATATGCGATATAAAATTTGGTATATTTACGGCCTGAAACTATGGCTCAACGGAAAATTTTCTTTAAAAAGTGACAAAATATACAACAGGAGAAAAAACATGCAAATATACAACCGAATTTAAGAAATGTGAAACTGAATAAAAACTTTGCGAAATGTACAAGTGAAAATAGCTTTGCAGAATATGAAATTGAAAAAAAATTTGCAAAATTTGCAAGTGAATAAAAAATTGGCAAAAATATGCAGATGGAAAAAATTGACAAAATATGCAGCTGAAATAAAATGTACAAAATACAAAACCTACGAAAACGTTGACTTTGTTGTTACATAAAATTTCAAAAGGCATGCATTTTATATGCAAACGAATTCTGTTATAGCGATAATATTATGCATTTTCGGAGACAATGTAAAATCCGTATTCATGCAAATAATTTTAAACAAAGACTCACAGAGCTATAACAGTTAGTTACAGGCGTATGCAGAAAGGAAGTCACAGGCGGGTTTACAGAATACAACCTTATATTTATATGTGTATATATATATATATATATACAAAATTTCTTCGAATTGGGGGGTTATAATCCCCCGCTGCTTACTCCTGTGAGGTTAGGTTTTATTAGTTCTATTACGGGTGTAAATTATTAGTTCTCCCTAATGCATGATATATATGGCGTAAAATTGTATGAAAAGGTGTACGTTCCTGAAATGACTAGAAAATATAAAAAATGAAATACTTAGGAAAGAGAACAAAGCGGGGTTGAGGAAAACATGAGTAATGTAAAAAAGATGAATTGGCAATAAGATAAATAAATAAATATATATATATATATAATTATATATGACACCCAAATCCCTTGCTAGCAAGGTAAGCACAACACCCAAATGGCCTGCAAAAGGGTTGCTGGTATCTAACTGGAAGGAGACCCACACGCTGAACGTATGTGACGATGTGTGGAACCGGCCAGGCCAGTAACCTAGTGTCCTACCCCGCCTTCAAGTGGTGCAGGCTGAGCTTTCTATTTATGTGGCAAATTAATATTTGCTGCACGGATAGAAAGGCGGAAGGGGAGGGCTAATTCACCAACCCGTCTAGCCAGCGTGGTGAAATTATGGCTAATTCCTCCATTATGTTGACACACCAGAAACCATGGCCCCTAGTCTCCAGGTGCTGGAGTGCTCCTGATCAAGGCAGCGGTCAGTGTGGCATGAAAGCAGGGGGTGCTAAGAATCACTGGAATGGCCCAGGCTGCCGTTTGTTATTGACCTTGGCAACGTATAATGGACGATCCCTTGCTTCTGAAGCAAAACTTCAGGAATTGGAAGAGGAACTAGACAAGATCAAATGGGACATTGTAGGACTCAGTGAAGTTAGAAGAAAAGGTGAAGAGTTGGTGGAACTTAAAAGTGGACATTTGTTTTATTATAGAGGAACGGAAACTGGAAGAACAAGTGGTGTTGGCTTCTTAATCAACAAAAGAATTAAAGACTGTCTTCTGGAAGTTGAAAGTACATCAGATCGAGCAGCGAGGCTCGTTGTTCAACTAACCCAGCGATACCAACTTCAGATAGTACAGGTATATGCACCAACATCAAGCCATACCGACGAAGAGGTTGAAGAATTTTATGAAGAAATCAAAGAGTTACACACCAAAGGGAAACAACATATCAAGCTCATCATGGGGGATTTCAATGCAAGAATTGGACAACAGGAACAAGGAGAGACATCGGTTGGTAAATACGGATATGGGGAAAGGAATGAACGTGGCGATCAACTCATCGAATTTGCAGAAGCTGAAAACCTTAGCATCATGAATTCATTTTTTAAGAAGAAACCGCAAAGAAAATGGACATGGAAACACCCAAATGGGGGAACTAGTGAAATTGACTATATCCTGGCAAACAAGAAATCAATTATTGAAGATTGCAGCGTACTGAACAGATTTAATACTGGAAGTGATCATCGAATGGTGAGATGTAAAGTGCACTTAAATACTAAATTAGAACGACAGAAGCTCATTAGGAAACAAGTAAGTAAGAGGGTGGATCTAATGAAACTGAAAGTAAATACCGAGGCATTCAAGTTGGAATTAAAAAATCGCTTTTCTGCACTGGAAGGACTTATTGATGAAAGTGATATCTCAGAAGCAAATGAAAACATTGTTAAGACAATAGTTGAAACTGCTGGGGAAATTGGTGGTGTAACCTGTAAAAAGCACAATAGCAAATTATCTGAGAAGACGAAACAGCTCATGAAAAGGCGAAGAGATATGAAGGTGGACAATCGAAATACCAGTTCCAGGATTGAGTACATAGAACTTTGTAAAACTCTGCGCAAAAGCATGAAAGAAGACATAAGAAAATTCAACTGTGAGCTAGTAAGGAAAGCCATTGAAAATAACAAGAGCCTTAGGGTTGTTAAAGGAAGTTTATCTGTTGGGAAAGAAAC
>QLNU02002632.1:31223-42468 GCA_006491805.2 Dysdera silvatica | reverse complement strand
GAGATAAAGAAGGGGTTCTCCGGCATCCCTCGCTACTCCCCTAATATGTAGCATGTTAAAGGCACTGATGTGCACTCTTTGTGTATGAAATTTGGTAGACATGGCTTCAATAGTAATCGAGATAAATAGTGGGGGCTCTGGCATCCCTCGATACGCCCCTGATAGGTAGTATGTTTAAGGCACCTATGTGTACTCTTTGTATATGAAATTTGGTAGATGTGGCTTCAATAGCAACCGGGATAAATAATGGGGGTTCCGGCACCTCTCTATACACCCCTAATAGGTAGTATGTTTAAGGCACTTATATGTACTCTCTTTCTATGAAATTTGGTAGATGTGGCTTCAGTAGCAACTGAGATAATAGTAGGGGCTGCGGCACTCCTCGATACGTCCTTGATGGGTAGCATGTTAATGGTAAGTTTTTATATTGCTGTACAGCGTACGGATACTTTTGGCCATATTTGGTTCAACCTGCAACAATATATTTGGTTCAACCTGGAACCATATATTTGGTTCAAGCTAGAACCATACATTTGGTTTAGCCTGCAACAATATATTTAGTTGAAGCTGAATCCACACGTTTGGTTCAACGTTACCTTATTCGATATTGAAAATATATCCATATATTGGTTCAACATTCAGCCAAGTATTGATAACATAGTTGGTGTCAAAATGTGGTGAAACGTAGTTCTTAATAATGGATACAGCTGGCAAATCGCCATATTTTGTTTCAACCCTGAACTATTATTTTTAAGAGTGAAGGAAAACAATAATTTTTGAGTTCGAAAATGTAAAAAAAAACTAATGGAAATTAGTCCGTCTTTTGTACAATGTATCATTTTTAGTATGCTAGTGCGGGATTGTTCCTTCACTTTTTACAATAATAGATTGTTAAACCTGAAAATGCAATTTAATTTATGATACAATCGCGTTCATTAAAGACGACGTGAGACTTTATGTACTCTATTGCAGACACTTGCCTATTATATTATACTTCCTGTTCTTACGACAATGAATTCAAGTATTTCAAATAGCAAGTAAAATCATGTTTTATAATTAGTTGATCATTTCCATGTTCTTATGATATAGGACGATCATAAATATATTCTTTTCTTCTTCAATTTGTTGACTGTCCCCTAAATACACTCGTTACTGCATCTTTACTGAAAAGTTTAAGTCCAAACATGTTCTTTAAGTCGCCGAAATTGAAGAACAGTTCATCTAGCATTTCTCCAGAAAGTCAAAAAATGTCGAAAATTGAAGGTGTCCCATGACTTTTGGCTATTTAGTGTATACGTACCACGTGCGCTTGAATGAATGAGTTACATTTTTTGTGTGAACGCGAAAAAGTATAAAACTTGTATAAAACTTGTTTTTCTCTACATAAATCTGTATAAAACACACATAACATTACATAAATCTGTATAAAACTTGTTTTTTCAGCTGTATCCGGTTATGAGGTGTATAAATCTATACCTTATGGCACTGTGGACGAAGTCCTGCCTTACTTGGCAAGACGCGCTATAGAAAACAAGTCTGTGCTTGAAGGTTCAAGAAAAGAACAGTCGTTATTATGGAAAGAACTGAAACATCGAATGGGGATTAAGCGAAGACGATAACCATGATTTAATTTTTTAAAAAATAAATTACGAAATTGTATTTTCTCATTAAAGAAGATATTTATTTTTATCACATATAAAAAACTTTATATTAAAAAATTACTGAAGAAAATAAAATTTTGTTCTCAATTTTATTATTTTTCCCAAAGTTGCCCAAAGTTTAAGCGCAGAAGTTTCCCTCAGTTCCGGCACCCTCACACTCAGGTTGGTACTTCCTCTTGCGTTTTGTGCGATAGTCTCACTTTAGCCCCAGTATACCTTAGGTTATTTCTCACAATATATCAGATGTGACACACATCACCATATTTTAATACAGCAGCAATCCTAGATATTATATGTGTCAATCTGACGTCCCCGAACAACATCAGACATAACCAAAAGCAATGATTGTGGAATGTTACGGAAGAAAGTGAAGACCATTTAAAATACTTAAACTGCATTTTTAGGCAAATGTTAGTGTTGGTTATTTTTTTAATTATTTTCATTATTTGTATTGAATTATTTATTTTTATTTTGATATATGAACTTTATGAAAGACAGATTAGACGAATAGGTAAAGCTTTATTTAATATCACTGTATTCCCGCTTTGAAAAAGGAAGAAACGTGGAAGGTAAGGCGTCCCAGATATTAGTTAATTTTCGTGAACAAACATACCTATGGAAAGCTTTCATATAAAATTTCGAGCAACAAGACATTGGCATCATTTAATAGTAATAAAATATATAATGTGTGTTATTGTCCAGGAAAATAATATTAACTTATACTGCCATCTATCGTTGCTTAACAGAGGTAATATAATATTATATTGCCATCTGTCGACACCCAAAGCAAGGATATATGCGTTTGGGAAAAATGTGTTTCAAAAATTTCAGAGAGGAAAACCTTTCCAAATGGATCATTTATAATGCTTTGCCTGTTTATTATTATATTTATTCACTTTTAAAGTTGGAATGAACGAAATTCTGAAGGATTAGCTTTTCTGTTAAGGGAAAAGTCACGCGACGGGCGCAGGAGAGGAAGGGCGTTAAATCGGCTGAAATAATTTAAAGGGGAGAATATATCCGTGGTTAGGGAGTTCAATGTGGTCGGTTTTACCGCGGGCCGCTGGTTTGTAGGGATGGCGGGATAGGTGCATGGGCGGCGTAACTAGCTTCGGGTCTAACTTTTCTCCAAGTGGGGGCTCTGAACCGTATCTCCCCAATGCTTATAAGAAATTTTTTAGGGGGTTAGTGCCCCCTAGTTACGCCAATGAACGGGGCGCCAAAAATCGTTATTCTCAGATACCTCGTAGCCTGAGTACGGCCTTTCGAATGAATGAATCTAAATTTTACAAACGAAATTCTTTTATTTTTATTAATATGATTTTGTCCATCTTATTTTTTATTTATTTACTTTATTTTTTATTATTATCTGAAATGAACGTATTTAAAATGCAAAAGATAAAAAAAAAAGTATCATCGAAGTAATGCTCTCAAACTGATCATCATCATTAAAGCATTAGAAACCAGAAGGGCTATTTTTATATGCCCAATATCTACCATTTATATCGGTCTCCCTCTTAAGGTCAGAGTACATTAGAAAGTGAACATGAACGTTTTTACTGAAAGCACTGAGCGAGTATCTACTAAAATAATAAGTACGGTTATGTATCCATTTAATTAAATGTAGTTCGAAAAATTGGGCTCTGCTATACATCTAATCAATGGTGTTCGAAATAGTGGCTCAAACCTCCCCTCATCGGGGAGTAAAATACATAGCTCAGTTCTACGCCAAATCACATGATCTGTTGGAAAACTGCTTAACTCCCGCCCCAAGTTTTTGAATTGCTGCACAACTGTATCTAAATTAAATTTCTTGAAAGCGGGGTTAGACTACAGCTAACTTAATGCGCCCTTCCAACCCAAAAGATGTCTGTTCGTTTGGATGTTTTATGGCGCAAAAGCATCTGGGCTATACTGCGCCAACCAACACAAAAGAGTTCCCCGTCCTTGGTCTATGCGACAACCGGCCTTAGTTATATAAATATTTTAATATGAAAATTTCGTACATTTTCGCAACATTCTAATGCCAATGTACAGGATGGTAGTGGATCGATAGCTAAGTCTTCATTGCTACCATTCTTCGATTCGGTGTTTTTTGCAGTTTAAACGCGGGGGTGGGGGGAGGGGTCTCAGCACCAGGGTTGTCTAGGAAAACCTTGACGAACAATATTTGTCATAGAATCTAGGGTCGCAAATCACTCACAGCGTTAGTTCTAAAACCGTCCAGCATGCACAAATAGTGACAACCAGTGCATAAGAAGAGCAAAATGCGATGTCCTAATCATCTATACACTTGAGCAGCTGACCTGAGTTTTATCTGATGCTTTTCGCGCACCGGTTGTAAATATTTGTGCATGCTGGAAGGTTGTAAAATTAGCGCTGTGAGTGGTTTGCGACCCTAGGTTCTGTGACAAATATTGTTTGTTTAGGTGTAGCCTACCCCTCCTAGATGTTTTTAACCTTGGTGCTGAGACACACTATATATCAGTGGCAATATCTTCAGAAATACTAAGATCGGACGTCGTAACTTTTGGAATTTTTATTATTTACTTTTTGCAAAGCGAACAATTTTTGCTAGGCGTCTGCTTGCTGTAACAGGTCTGGCAATAAAGCGTTTACGTTTTGTCTATTTTGAATGCGAGTGTGTAACCAAACAAATATTTTATTTCCTTTTGTTATAATCCATTTCTCATAACCGAACCCGCCGTAACAGGGTTTGACGATATATCGGTATATTTATGTCGATATTGGAGTTGACAATGTATCAGTATATTTCTTTTGATATATTTATACTACATCGATATACGGAGTGTCCCTAAAATCATAAATATTTCAAAAATTCTAAAAATTGAAGAGATTTGCAAATTTGATAGCACTTTGCAGAAAAATATTATCACGGGGGAGGGATTTTTGTAGTATAGAAAGAAGGTTAGTTCAACATTTTGTCAATAGAGAGCGCTTCATAGATTTAAATGGCAGAAATTCAGGAACAACTACGTTTATTTGCATTCTGGCAAATGCTTAGAAGCATACCACAGCACTAATTGTTCTATTATAATATTGCGCAATAAATTATAATCTAATCCACCTATCTGCTGCGATCTCAATATGTGAAGCGTCCCCTAGCAATAAGAATTTTAGCTAATTATCTTTTTCTATTACAAAAAATCCCCTTTCATGACAATAGTTTTAACGTAAACTTAGTTACGTAAAATTATTTTCACGAAAGGGGATTTTTTGTGATAAAAAATAATTAGTTCAAATTTTTGTTAACAGGGCACGGAGAAATCTTCAAATATTAGGGAAGCACCTTTGAACAGGGTGAGGGGAGGGGATTGCTGTTGGTCTTATTTTCCTATGTTAGCCAATATTAATTTTCACTTACTAGGGATGGGAAGCCAAAATAGCCAAAATATTACTTACGGAATGCTGGAACATTCCCACGGTTTACACAGATAGATCGCAGCAATTATGCTAATAAACATAGCTTTCCACGAAGTTGTGTAATTTGAATGTGTAGAGCGCCCCTACTGACAATTTTTTTTTTATTTTTTTTTACTACAAAAAATTCTCCTTCCTGGGCATAATTTCTCTGCAAAGTTCGTTCAAATATACCAATTTCTTCAATTTTCATGAATTTTTGAAATTTTCACGAACTTGGGGACACCTGGTATATCGATGTAGTATAAATATATCAAAATACATATACTGACATTGGCGCGGTATAGCCCAGGTGCTCTTGCGCCATAAAACACCTAAACAAACATATACTGATACATTATTAACCCACCTATCAACATAAATGCCGATATATTGATATACTTCATGTTGATATGCTGCTTACGATATGTATATATCGATATATTTCAAATTGCCATCCCCAATTGTCAATAGTCTATATGAAAATGCTTTCCCCTTCGAAAAACGATACACAGTCACATTTTTTTATTTCCAACATTTATATTTTTTTACCGTGTTTGCGCAGTATAGCCCAGATGCTCTTGCCCCAAAAAAAAGCCAAACAAACAAATAAATCAACCAACCTTTATATTTTTAGTTCCACTTTGTGCCGATAGATGACGCGATAGTCTTATATCAACCATGTATCATTATCTACAATATAACAAGCGTACCACCTTTCTGGATAAGCTAAACAAAACCACCTTACATATGTCTATACGACCAACGTCTCTAAAAGACATTGATCATCACCAAATGATGATTTTTTTTGTTGAAAAACAATAACGATGATCTTTTAAAACACCTTAAATTATATTTTTTCCGCAATATTCGGTACTTGTTAATTTTTTCTTTATTTGTGTTAAAATATTTCTCTTAATTTTAAGATATAATGTTTATATAAAAAAAACAGATTAAACAAATAGGTCAAACTGTATTTAGCGTCGCCGTATTCGCTATTTGCATTTTCCGGCGCATCATGACCACTGTAATCTTTGAGCCGTAAAACAAACAAGCAAGACCAAAAGGGAGGCCGGAAGCGCGGTTGATAAGAAATTCTATATATTAGTTAATTTTCGCAAACAAATGTATCTATGGAAACTTCGTTGATAAATTTTGTACAGTAAGACATTAGCATCATTGATTAAGAACGAAATACATACAATACTGCCATCTATCGTCACCAAACGGAGGTAATATAATATTATATTCCTATTCATTGACACCAAAAGCAAGGATATATGCGTTTGGGAAAATTGCATTTGAAAATTTTCAGAGAGGAAAACATTTTCAAATGGATCATTTACAATGCCTTTTCCTGTTTATTATTATATTTATTCACTTTTTTCGTTGGAATTAACGAAATTATAAAGGGCAGTAGCTTGGGAGTTGTCGTGGAGGACCCATGCCAGAGGCGCAGGCGAGGAAGGGAGTGAAATTGACTGGAGTAATTTACAGGGGAGAATATATATCCGTGGTTAGGGGGCTCAATGAGGTCGATTCTACTCAGGGCCGTCGTTTGTGGGGGGATACGGGTACCGCAGTACAGGGACTCAGAGCTTTAAGAGCCCGCGATGCTGATTTTTTTTTTACCTAGACACGGAACTTATAAGGGCCCACGATGCTTAATACGTTTTTATCAGAGGGCAGTTGTGTAGCGTGAGGTGGGCCACGGAGACGACACTCCCGGGCGCAAAATATTTGGAGGGAGGTAAATTTCCACATTGAACTGGTGAAAGTGAGTGCTAATTAGGGATGCGTGATTGCAAGATGTTTTAGTCGATTGACTCGATTATTTGAACTTCTTGATTGTTTTTAAACCGGACGCGATGCATCGCATCACCGTGTGTGATGGAACGAGTTCTCAATTCGTTGATATGTTGTTGGAAGCTCAGTAGAATTCATTTTTTCAATTTATGACGTTTCAACTGACGTTCGCAGCATTTTAGCAAAACTACAATAAAAATTAATTATGCAATTGTTTTTAAGCAAATGCGTATATTCGAATCGATTTCTTCAATGGCAAATCCAGGAATCCTTCAAGCATCAGTGGCGCATCCACGTTGGGGACCGAGGGCGCCTCCCCCTGGAGAAACAAAGCCAAAAATTATTTCGCAAATAGACACCGGCCATTTTTTTTAAAGTACGATTGAAAATAGTGACAATCCCAACGACATTTTCCTGCACTCTGGTGACATTAATGAGACTGCTGTTGAGAAAAGCATCAGCAGTTGTCGTCGGCTTCCTCCAAACAGGTTCAGCCAACTTTTAAACTTTTTTTTATCATAAAGATTCAGTTCTCAAAGGCAGTGATTTTTCAAGGGTCACGGAAGGGAAAAGGCTTCTGTGGATGAAGTAATTGATAGAGAGCAAGTTCGGCAGAATAGGGTTATTCTTAAACCTATTATCAAAGCGGTAATTTTTTACGGAGGACAAGGGCTAGCCACTATAGACTTTTTATATTTACTACATACTTTTCTAGCATCCGCTTTAATGGAGTGAACTCAAGCGAAGTTGGTTTTCGACGACAGTTTATTTTCTAACTGAAATTCTACTTGCTGCTACAGAATAATGACGAAAACTTATCGTTAAATCGAGAAAAACATAACACTGGACTTAATGTGTTATGGGGAAAATACAATTGTTTTAAATTAGAATTTAAAAGTTTCATTTTCGTTTTGTTAAAATAAATATGGTAAACCTATATAAAATAATAAACAGAATGATAAACTGATAACTTCAAAAATTAATTAATAACACATAATAACCCAAAATAATATAAAATTAATAACACCAGGTTCTTTAAAACAAACATGAGAACAAAACTTGGTTTAAAAGTTTTTTTTTTATTAATTTAAACAACATAATTTAGTAATTTTTCAATTCTTGGAGTTGGGCCGTGTCATTTAATAATAACATTAGGGAGTTATTAACATCCCATCAATTATCGCTATTACATAATTATCCCTACTCAGCACTTAACTAGATATACAAGGTAAACATCAAAACAAACATACATTTATAACAATCAATTTCTTGATTACTTCTAAACTGGGGCATCAGCGCCCAGAAATAATTAATTTACATATTACATTATAGGTTTAAGGGGGGAGAAGGAGGCACTTATTATTGCAGGTTAAATGAAAGGAAAGAAAGGAATGTTACTTACATGTTACTTTGAGATCATCTTGGGTACGGATGGAAGTGGGAAGGGAACCTCTTCAAAAAAAACTTGTCACATTGTTATTTGCAAGCGGGATCGGGAAGTCTTTTGGGCCATGTTGCTTTTTAAAATTTTTGTCTCGCTCTCTCCGGCTCACACTCTTTTCTCTCTCTGGCTTACAACGCTCGTGCTCGACTCTATATCGAGGAGTATCGTGGATGGTGATTGGCCAATTGAAGGCTAACGTAAAAGTTATCTAGTCCTCAATTGGCCCGATACAACCCCACAGAGGGGGAGGCTGCAATGGCTTTCGTTAAGCTTCGAGCTGTCTTTCTAGACAGTTTTTGCCCATAAGATTGTAAGTATACGAGATGTTCTTGGTGGCATTTCCAAGAAACTGGTTGTCGTTACTGATATGTTATTGACAGACGTGCCTTTGTGTGAGAGAGCCGAACCCTATGGGCGTAAGAGACATTGTGGGTGGTTCGTCTGTTTACTCGGTGTGAGTCCTACAGCTTCTCCCTCGACCAGGGATTTCTTAGAAGTCGTTTGGATTTTTCCTGTTCGCAGGTCCTGAGATGCGTTCAAGTTATAGCTTGAAGGGTCGAAGTTGAAGAAAGGGCCAGTGCTCCCATGGTAACGGTTAGTCGTTGAGAGAGAAATGGTGCAATCTGGTATGGACTGTTTCGCAGAAATAAGGGGAATGTTTAGGTTATAATTGTAACTGCCTTATGGCCCAGCTGCATCTTGCAAATGGTGAGAATGGGGGGATTAAAGAGGGTAACATGTTTGAGAAAAAATAGAAAAAGGAACCTTACACTTTTAAGGGTTTAAGAGGGTAAATGGGGAATTTTTAGAATTAATCTTACTATTGTACAACATGTATATCAACACTTTCAATTAATATAACTTAAACTTACGAGCAATTTTAGAACTTGAAATTAATTTACAAGTAGCAATGCTATGAAAATGATATAGACATTTTTCACAAATCAATCAAATTATAAATATTATAAACCTATATTGGTGTCTTGATGATTGAAGTAGATAGTCCAGTAGTTCATAGTTCTTTTAATCAAAGTTCATTTGTTGCCTTGTTGATGTTTCACTGTTACACTGGACTCAGGTTGTAGAGGTTAAGTTGCTGCCACGGAGTTGACCATGAACGTAGGGGAACAATAATTGATATGGAAAAGCGTAATGTCATCAAAGGAATAAGGTACACCATCTGAAGTTACATTCTTTTTTTTCTGAAAATTAAAAAACAAGAGCGGCAGAATCTCGAAAAAATATAAACATAACACTTAAATAACATTTACACATATATTTGTACAATAGCGAGAGAGAGAGAGAGTGTGGTTTTTATTTATTTATTTATTTATTTATTTATTTATTTATTTAATTTAATTGTCCACCTATGTGCTTATGTGTGTTTAAATTTAATTAGTCATTTTAAAAAGAGAATTTTGAATTTTCAATTCTATCAAATGTAACTCAATCTGGACCTATAAAAACAGTCGTTAAATCGTGGATGTCGCTAAATCGAAGTTAGATTGTATTTGATTGGATTGTTTGTGATCGTTTGAATTTTTGTTTATTTGCCATTAAATCCTTGTATTTTATCATGGATTTATCTGATGATTCTGATTTAGGCTTGTCAGATTTCAGTCATTTTTGTGTCGAATGCGGGAATAAATTCAGAAGTCAACAACTTCCTCTCTAAAATTTTCCCGGCATACTTACCCTACATGAAATACAGTAAAATCGTTTAAGTCTTTTAACATTGTGAACTTTCCTTTCTACTAGCAGAGCTTAATTTGGGTGGGAGACGAGCTCCGATATTCCTTCATTTTTTCCGATTGTTTAAATATTAGCCGGAATTCCTCCAGGGTCATGAAAAAGTAATAAATTTGTGATTAAGGTCATGCATTTTGTTGTCCAGAAAAATGGACATAAACAATTGATATGATTTATCGATTCTTTTGCAGCCATTCGATTTTTTAATCGATTTCTGTTTAATCGATGCCTGTTCACTTACTGCGTTTCAAATGGAACATGGGTTAACAGAATTCCTCTAAACAATGTTGATTTAATTAATATTTATTGACGGGGTAAACAATTATAAACTATTTATATAAATCGAACACTACGCAGATTAAATCAAACAACAATATAAATCAACGTTTATTGGCGTAGTGATACCAGAGATGATATGGTATGGCGTGATCAGGTGGTGAAACGTTCGAAAGAAAATAAATATCTCTGCTTTCGGTGGGACCTTATTATGACTTGTTCACATGTCTTCGCACATTTGTGCAATGTATATTGTAGATTAAGCTGGGAAATGCTGTTAGGCACAAATTATAGCAGTATGTATAATAGTTTTCTTACTCTTTTCATCTCATCGGATGTATAGAAGGAAATGGTTTAAATATATAACAGAGGTTTTCTAGCGAAGTTGAGAAGAAGGTTTTGGGATTTCCTTTGACGTTTCAACGTGTCTGTGTATGTTTTCTTTAACTAATTATTAAAAACGTTGAAAACGTCGGATTTAACTACGTATTAAAGGAGCATAAACAAAAATGACAAACAAGAACATGCCAATTTCATTTGTCAGCGTAAAATGAAAAAGACGTGCGGTCTCATAAAGAAAATCTGTCTCAGATGAAGTGATCTGCATTTATTAAATCAGCTATCTGAATTAAATAAAGATAGAAATACACTGAGACGCACGGGTACCGAATTGATTTATATTCTTTCAAATAAAGTGAGCTACATATTAATCAATCTCTAAATTATTTATTTCCCCAAGTTTACTTATTTCCTCAAGTTTATTTATTTCTCCAAGTTTGTTTATTCATTCTCACCAATTTCTTCCATTAGAGCTGTCAAATAGCAGTGAATTTTTCTGATATTTAGTTATAGATTTCGGTTAAATATTTTGCGTTTTATTGGTAAATTT
>QLNU02002632.1:0-28729 GCA_006491805.2 Dysdera silvatica | reverse complement strand
CAAGAAAAAAGTCTGTGCTAGGAATAACATACTGCGCAAACTAACCGGTTCATCCTGGGGAGCACAACCAGACGTCCTGCGTACTACGGGATCGGCACTAAGTATTTCTACGGCGGAATATGCAGCACCGGTATGGAGGTGCTCAGCTCACTCCAAACAAGTGGATGTCGCAGTGAACGAGACTGTCCGTATAGTTACAGGATGCCTTAAGCCGACTCCTATCTCAAGCATATATCCTATAATAGGTATAGCACCACCTGTAGTGCGCAGGAGAATTGCAACTGAAATCAAGCACTTGAAACAGAAGGAAGACCCTCACCATCCTTTGTACGAGCACAAGATACAGACTGTTAGATTAAAATCTAGAAAAAGTTTTATAAACTCAACAGAAGAACTGAAAACTTCTCCGGAAGCACGACAGATGTCGCTGTGGAAAGCAATGATGCCGCTTACTTCGATAAAACTTCTAGAATCAGGACTAAAAGGACTTCAACTACCTTTCTCTACATGGAAGTCCCTCAACCGCTTGCGGACCGAGGTCACCCGGTGCAAAACAAACCTAATTAAATGGGAGATGGGTAATGACGACGAGTGCGGCATGATTCAGAACTACGATCACTTACTGGTATGTCCGAGAACGTCCATAACTTGACCGAGGGAAGATCTGGCAAAGGTAAATGACAGTGCTTTATATGCTGCCGAATATTGGAAAAATATTTAATAAGTACTTAGGACACGAGAGAAGAAGTGGAACGCTGGTATTCTCTTTTTGTGTACTTTGCGATCTGTACGAAGAAATGGACCTGGCCTACCTACTCCAAAGCCCTACACTCACTTCAGTTCCATCTCAAGGAATCGAATGGGCATATAAGGATTCTTCTTTAGCCACCTCCCGTTGGCTTCAGATGTCATATACCAGTCATTGAAAAAAAAAACAGTTACATGAAATTTATGTAAAAATTCCATGAATTTTTGCATTAATTAATAAAACTCTAGTAATAAAAATATCCAAAAACGTTGATGTGTGAGCATTTGTGTTATAGTGGCAGCCCCCCACCAAAAAAAATGGAGAAAATATCGCTTACGAAGCTACGATGTGTCGCCAATTTGATGCACTCAAAAGTAAATAGGTGGCCATTTTGTCTCACATCGGTTGTTACCTCCTTGTTTTTTTGTCGCAGATTTTGTGGGTTTTTTTTTAATTGTTACTATTTTCATTTATTCATCATCATTCTGATTCCGAAACCAGGGCGTTGGTACAGAATGGTTGCTCCCTGCCAATCTCGCGATAAATTGCCAAGTTGGCATCTTCCTTCCTGGCTGCCCTAATCGTGCATATAACCACCGTCTCCTATAACTAAAAGCCTAACAACCACGTGTCCTTGTGTAGACCTGACTCATCAAGAGTGGACCATCAGTTTTCAGTTTATATACAGTAGTAATGAGTTTATACATATGTATGTACGTGTTGGATGTTTCTTTCCAAAATTGTCCATTAAAACGTCCTTTTAATTTCGACAAGAAGATAGGATACATAGATAGCCTTTTAGGAGTTGCATGCCTGGATGTCATGATAATTATAATGGTACACCATAATTATCCGTGTTTGGGTTTCCTCGAGATCCTTACATGCAAAAAAAAAAAATGGATGAACAGCGTTCTATGTGAAAATTCTCAAGTGACATCTGCTTCTGAAGTAATTTTTTCTCCGTATTTTGGTTTAAACTGTTTGCATGAAATGGGCTTTATATGTACATAATTAATTGATAAATTAAAAATATGTTAGAAGGTGGTTAATAGGTGCCTAATAGTTTATTTCGTTTATTTATATTAATCATTTTATTTATAACAGAGTTCTAGAATTTTTAAAGTAATCAGGATAAATTCTAGCTGATTGATACTATCAATATATATATGTTTTGTTTTGTTTATTTAGGTAAAACCAATTCGGCGCAATATCACAATACTGGTAAGAAATGAAATTGGAGTAAATTGATTACTCACCAGGACAGCACTAAATAAAAACAAGAGTTTGAAAGAGCGACGCTACTGCAGAACATGCCCCCTCCCCTCCCCACGCGGAAACTAGTGCAAAGTGTTTCCAAAATGCATGGCAACAGTGAAACTGACCTGCCACCATGTTGTTTACGTCATGTTAACAACATGGATGTCTCGATTCAGCGAAAATAAAAAAAGGAGATACTGACTTTTTTTTTTTTCACCGAAATTTTTGTGATGCAAGTGTACATGAAACCGCATTGCCAAAGGCTCTAGATTCGGCGGCTAACTTCCTTCTCTGGTAACCGTTCTCGGATGCCATCGTCATGGATTTTCGTTTAAGGAATTCGTATTATCCGTAACGTTGAGAATTGTATTACTAAATTATTTATCCTGTCTCTGTTTACCATATACACATTTTGTTGTTACATATGTGTGCTTAAATTTTCACTAGATTGTATTAGGAGTATATTTTATCAGTATAATTATTTTCTTATAGCATGCACATTTTGTAATAAAAATTATAGTACATAAACCTTTAAAGTGAGTATTACGTGTTGTCGATGGATTAATAAAAACCTTGTTGTACTATATGTACATGTTATGGTATGGCGAATATTTTTCCGAATTACATCATTCTTTGACAAGAAAAATTTTAAATTGTGGTAGTATATTTAAAAAATGAAGTAATTACAGATTGTTTTCATTATAGGTGCTTGTTCATTTAAGTGCACATAAACAGGGCCGGCGCCAACGGGAGGGGGGACCGGGCATTGGTTTTGGGCAACTGATTTGTAAGGGCGGGGAAATGTGATTATTATAAAAAATAAAATCATTTTGGGGAAGAAAAACACATTTTAGTGCCAGTCCTTCATCTAAATTCATATTCGGAGGTTTTTAAGTCCATACTTGCATGCATATTTTGCTGATTTTTTAGTGCATATTATCCTGGCTCTAGTGAATACTATCTGACAAGGGTGTTACCAAGCCGTTACAACGTCATTCGCCTATTTCGGCATTCGTCGTATGTGAACACCAATCTGAAAGGTTTGTTATGCAGTTGTATATAAAAGTTGCCACTCCCACATGCTTAATCTGGTAACTATAGCATATTGAAATAATCAGTGAGAAGTTTTGATCTTATAAAGGGCATTTTGCTCGTGTTAAGAGGAGGAAATTTTTCAAGGGCCATTGGTTATCAATTCGTTGTAAACAGTATTTCGTCTTAACCATATTTCGTGTTGAAGGAAAAAGTAACATGGGGTTTCCTATACAGTTCGACAGGACCTCAGAAAAGGGTTTGTATTAACAGTAATTCGTCTAAAGCGTGTTCGTTTTAACGAGGTTCGGCTGTATTATAAAAAAAAAAAATGGTAGAAGTACAGAATCCGCCCCGCAGTGCTTTTTTCCTCTTGAAAAGAGTTGAAAAGTCTCTGTGGATGACGCTTTTCACTTCCGGTGTAGTAAAAGAGGCGAAGTTATTTCCGTCATTTCTGAATGCCGTAAAAATGATATTTCCTCCACATACACCTGACTAAAAAATGAATAAAGTTTATCACCTTCTTTTTTAAAATTGGCTGAATCAAGGAAAGGGAGGAGGGGAAAGGGAAGGACGCGGGGTCTTATAAACATGGCATAGACAACATGGCGGCAAGTCAGCACACTGTTGTTATGTGTGTTGGAAACACTTCCCATGAAAAAGCACTGTTGGGATAGATCCTGTATTAGCGCCAAAAATTTGTTTTATAATATTTACGGACTGTAAATGGCGAAGGTAACAGACATTCTAAGTGCTGTATATTATTTACGTGTTAAGCATAATTCGAATTTTTTAACAGGTTTGTGAACAGCATTTTACCAAAAACCAAATGTTACGAGAAATGGAGTGTTACGACACAAAATTCTGTGAAAACAAAGGGGAAAATCCAGATCTTGATTCTTTTAACTATACATAAAAGTTAAATAAAATTGTCAAATTTCGCAACGTACTATTTCAGAATACAATGTTTTTAATAATTCAATTTTACGTGAACACCTGAATTGTATAAATTATTGTACCATGTGAATTAAAAACAGTAGACCTTTATGAAGCTTCAAATATTTTCAAATATATGCCATTTATGACCCCCTCCCCCCCACCGATAGCAAAAATTATATATTAATATTTAATATATACAAAATATTGGCTAACGTAGAAAAATAAGCACAACAGCAACCCCACCCCCAAAAAAAGTACTTACGTAATACTTGAATCTCCCTACCGGAGATAAATAAGGGGGCTTTGGCATCCCTTGATACGCCACTGATATGTAGCATGTTAAAAGCACTTGTGTGTACTCTCTGTATATAAAATTTGGTAGATGTGGCTTCAATAGCAACCGAGATAAATAATGGGGGTTTCCGTTATACGCCCCTGATAGGTAGTATATTTAAGGCACTTATGTGTACTCTCTGTATATGAAATTTGGTAGATGTGGCTTCAATAGCAACCGAGATAAATGATGGGGTTCCGGCACCTCTTTATATGCCCCTGATAGGTAGTATGTTTAAGGAACTTATATGTACTCTGTCTATGAAATGCAGTAGATGTGACTTCAGTATTATCCGAGATAAAGAAGGGGTTCTCCGGCATCCCTCGCTACTCCCCTAATATGTAGCATGTTAAAGGCACTGATGTGCACTCTTTGTGTATGAAATTTGGTAGACATGGCTTCAATAGTAATCGAGATAAATAGTGGGGGCTCTGGCATCCCTCGATACGCCCCTGATAGGTAGTATGTTTAAGGCACCTATGTGTACTCTCTGTATATGAAATGGGGTAGATGTGGCTTCAATAGCAACCGGGATAAATAATGGGGGTTCCGGCACCTCTCTATACACCCCTAATAGGTAGTATGTTTAAGGCACTTATATGTACTCTCTTTCTATGAAATTTGGTAGATGTGGCTTCAGTAGCAACTGAGATAATAGTAGGGGCTGCGGCACTCCTCGATACGTCCTTGATGGGTAGCATGTTAATGGTAAGTTTTTATATTGTTATACAGTGTCCGGAAACTTTTGGCCATATTTGGTTTAACCTAGAACAATATATTTGGTTCAAGCTGGAACCATGAATTTGGTTCAAGCTAGAACCATACATTTGGTTTAGCCTGCAACAATATATTTAGTTGAAGCTGAATCCACACGTTTGGTTCAACGTTACCTTATTCGATATTGAAAATATATCCATATATTGGTTCAACATTCAGCCAAGTATTGATAACATAGTTGGTGTCAAAATGTGGTGAAACGTAGTTCTTAATAACGGATGCGACTGGCAAATCACCATATTTTGGTTCAACCCTGAACTATTATTTTTAAGAGTGAAGGAAAACAATAGTTTTTGAGTTCGAAAATGTAAAAAAAAACTAATGGAAATTAGTCCGTCTTTTGTACAATGTATCATTTTTAGTATGCTAGTGCGGGATTGTTCCTTCACTTTTTACAATAATAGATTGTTAAACCTGAAAATGCAATTTAATTTATGATACAATCGCGTTCATTAAAGACGACGTGAGACTTTATGTACTTGTCCTATCTTCCCTTTAAAGATAGGTGGGTTCTTTCATTCCCACTTAAACAGTTCCTTGAGCGGAATATAAATGTAAAGTACTTACATTTTTGTGGGCTGTCCACCATCATAATTAACTTCATGGCGATGAGATTCATTTTATCCATTGTTAAGTTGAGAGGAATATGCACCTTTTAAACACCAATTCTTTATTCACATGAATTAAAGGGTTATACAGATATTTCATTTAATAACGTAAGAGGTCATTTCGAGCTATGCCCGGCCGCGCTTACAGTCAGTTCCAGACAAGATTCAAAGGCATTCTCCTTGAGTTTGCTGTATGTTTCTCATTTATAGTTTTGATACATCCGAAACTTTATCCAATGGGACTATTGGAATTTTAACCAATGGGAAGAGATGTTACGGGAGTCAATGAAATCATTTATAGATCCATATGGACCATATACGTCGTAAGTTGAATGCCATTGTTATTACATATTGAGCGCGCGTACAAGACTTTCAAGCTAGCTGCTATTATATATTTAAATACATTGAAAAAAACGAAATATTTAATAATATTGAATCTTAATTAATTTAATTTGGTTTAAGGGCTTTAATTTTATTTAAAGGCATAACAGTACTCTATTGCAGACACTTGCCTATTATATTATACTTCCTGTTCTTACGACAATGAATTCAAGTATTTCAAATAGCAAGTAAAATCATGTTTTATAATTAGTTGATCATTTCCATGTTCTTATGATATAGGACGATCATAAATATATTCTTTTCTTCTTCAATTTGTTGACTGTCCCCTAAATACACTCGTTACTGCATCTTTACTGAAAAGTTTAAGTCCAAACATGTTCTTTAAGTCGCCGAAATTGAAGAACAGTTCATCTAGCATTTCTCCAGAAAGTCAAAAAATGTCGAAAATTGAAGGTGTCCCATGACTTTTGGCTATTTAGTGTATACGTACCACGTGCGCTTGAATGAATGAGTTACATTTTTTGTGTGAACGCGAAAAAGTATAAAACTTGTATAAAACTTGTTTTTCTCTACATAAATCTGTATAAAACACACATAACATTACATAAATCTGTATAAAACTTGTTTTTTCAGCTGTATCCGGTTATGAGGTGTATAAATCTATACCTTATGGCACTGTGGACGAAGTCCTGCCTTACTTGGCAAGACGCGCTATAGAAAACAAGTCTGTGCTTGAAGGTTCAAGAAAAGAACAGTCGTTATTATGGAAAGAACTGAAACATCGAATGGGGATTAAGCGAAGACGATAACCATGATTTAATTTTTTAAAAAATAAATTACGAAATTGTATTTTCTCATTAAAGAAGATATTTATTTTTATCACATATAAAAAACTTTATATTAAAAAATTACTGAAGAAAATAAAATTTTGTTCTCAATTTTATTATTTTTTCACTTTTTTTGCTTAGTTTTGTACACTTATTTTTTGTTCACTATTTTGCACAAATTTTTCTCAGTTTTGTTTTCTGTTCGATACTATTTGTTCAATTTTATTTTTTGTTCACTTTTTCAATACTTTCGCAAACGTTTACATAGAGCACATTATTTTTTTTATGAATTTTGCGCGAAAACTCGCCAAATTATTGGATACATGATCTGTAAATTAACAGATTAAGGACTTATTTACAGCGGAGATGGCCGAATGGCAGTCCTCGGGGCAATTTATTTAGTACGACCCCTGTATCACTTTAAATTTTTATTCGATTAAATTCATTAAACGATATATCAAATCCAATTTTAAAAATAAAACGATTTTTACAAATTATAAATAATGGTGCGTTTAATCATTGATATCCAAATAAAATTATAGTCAAATAATAACATCTGTATTTTTAATATTGAATTACAATGAAAATGACCTTCCGTTTCGTCTATTTTTTTTTATGGTGCTGGTTATCAAAATATACAGAAATACCAGTCCTTTCTGTGACCGTTCATTGCTTGGAAGAAGAAAAAAAAAGACGCACCAACTTAAATGTCGACCTTATTGTATTTTTTATTAATTATGTAATTATCATTTATTCGTGGGCTTGTATTTTACGTAGCAAAACATCTGAGATTGTGTTGTGACAGTATCTGCAGTTTTCTAAGGCATTGAACCACGGCTCACGATGAACAGAAAAACGCCCCGTGTTTTGCAGTGTCATTGGTATTGCGCCTATTTCATATTAATTTAGTCACCGAATAAAAAATTTTAAACAACTAATGGATTAAAATTTTCGATTACAAAATTAGTTTTAAGAATTTACCAAAACAAGAGACATCTCAAACAAAGCCCAATATTTCCAAGACTGACTGTCGGCTAACTAATTAAAATTTACCACCATGTCTGTATTAACTTCTGACGTCAACCATAGCTCATCACATTTTAACCAATGCACAGTGGAACAGAAACTTGAAAATGTTACCAAAACTGCAATTTTCTTCGGTTTTCAATAAAGATCTCTATACGCCGAAGAGCGAAACTTGGGCTGCAAGTTTATTTGTATTACTTTATATCGGTCATTCTTGTTTTGGCGCAGTATAGCCCAGATGCTCTTGCGCCATAAAAAATCCAAACAAACAAACGTTATGTCGGTACATTTATTTCATTATATACACTGTTATTGCAACATTTTCATGACTCTTATCATTTAAAACAGAGATTCCTAACCGTTTATTGGCGCGGCCCTAAATAGCGAATTGCATATAACCCGTGACCCTACTCTAATGATATGGATGTTCCAACGATTTAAGCGATATTTCGATTACATTTTTAATTGTTTTATATCGATGTTCGTTCACTACTTAAGCAGTACTGCTGCTTTAATGTGATATTTCAATTTAATCAAATTTTTTGCACACAAAACTTGGTATGAAATAGAAATCATGGGTATCGAGAGCCAGCGCGGGCCTCCAGGCTCACTTCGAGCGGCCCCATGCCCCTTTCCCTGAGCCGGGGCCCCCCACAGAATAGGTCTTTGCCTGCGCGGGCCCTTAGACTTCACCCGGGCCCCGGGATGCAGCCTCTGCTGCCCACCTCTCGTCGGCTGTGATAAAAATACAGTCTAACCTTGATTTAACAAATTTCACGGAACTGCTGAAAATAATCTTTAAATCGAAGAATTCATTTAATGGGAGAATACATTTATTGGAACCAATGACACACCCATGGTGGGAGTGGGGCGATTGTTTCCGATCCCTTCCTTGGGCTGAAAATTTTACATGTAAAATACTTTAGAAGTATCAATTATTACATTTTCGACCCTCACCCAGGTGAAAATTCTGGGTGCGCTAATGATAGGAACTGAAATAAAAAATTATAAAAAAAAAGAAAATTATGAGAATATTCATCAGCGTTTGAAGGACACGCCATAATTTTAATGAACATGTAACACAAATACCTACGTAGTTAAGTACGTACTACGTGAAAAGTTACCATGTTTGGCGCAGTATAGCCCAGATGCTCTTGCGCCATAAAACATCCAAACAAACAAATCTACGTAATTACTGCCTGGAAAAGAAGTCTTTCGTTGAGGTTTGTTTTGATTTTTCTTGGGAGTTGGCATTTAACATTGCTCTTTCGATTTTCTAATTGAAATTCTGCTTGCGGTCCGCGAGAAAAGTTTGGTTGCCCGCAGAAAAATCTGGACATTATTTGCATTTTTAATGTTTTATTAATAATAAAACAAAAATAATATTCTAAGAAATTCTCATATTCTGAATGACAATTTTCGCCTTTATATTGCACTAAATTCACGAAATGCTCTCCACGAGATTTAAAATTATAAATTCAAAGGTCCGTGAGGTCCGAAAGGTTGGCGACCGTTGATCTATAGTGAGCCCGCATTTAACAAATTTCTGAATACAACAAGGAAAATTGCATTTTGCTCGATATCATGATTCATTGCAATATAATGTAATCGTTTTTGGAAAATAAGACTTTGACAGACTCTTAAGTTAATGAGTAAAAAATGGCAAAATTTTGTCAATAAGATGCTGATAATTAAAAAAAAAAAAAAAAAAATGATCGAGGATGTTTCTTCAACTGGGGCGAATGTGATAAAACAAATTTTCATACAAAAAGCATTGTGAATAGTCTAAATGAACATGTTCTTCCATCTGAACATTACGAGAAGCCACACGCGCTATTTTTTTATATTTAGTCACCTTCAGTGCTGATAGATGACGCGATAGTCACAAGACGCTAGAGGGAGTACCAACCTGAGGGAGAGTGTGCGGCTGCCAGAACTGAGGGAAATTTCTGCGCATGTGCGTGGTAAATGTAAGCACGTCGCTTCTTAGGTACTAGTAATGCCGAAACACGATGTAAAATAGCTAGATCTTCTAGCATATGGTCGGTCGATAGCGTTAGTTCGTGGTTTTTAGTTGGTTTATTTATATTATATTATATAAAATTTATTATATATATTGTATTACTATAATTTATATATTGATATAAACTGTTATTATAATAATAATATATATAATATTTATTAATTAATAATGATTTATTTAATTTTTCTGAATTTTTGTAATTATTATATTTTATTATAATATATATAATAAATAATTTGTTAATAAATAATTGATAATATATATCATCATCATCATCATCATATTCAACCATTATCTATCCACTGCTGGATGAAGGTCTCTCCAAATGCTTTCCACACAAGTCTATCCTGGGCCATTCGTTTCCACGTCACCCCAACCTGTTTTCTTATTTCATCCACCCATCTAGTTTGAGGACGTTTTCTAGGTCTTCGGTGGTCTCTTGGAATCCAGTTCAGAATTTCTGTTGTCCATCGTTGATCAGTTCTTCTTGCAATATGCCCAGCCCATCGCCATTTCAGTCCTTTTACTTTAACAATGATGTCCTCTACTCTAGTTTGCTCTCTCACCCAAGTGTTTCTTTTTCGATCTCTCCTAGTTATTCCAAGCATGCACCTCTCCATGCTCCTTTGCGTTGTCTGTAACTTTCGTATTGCTCCAACTGTTAGACTCCATGTCTCTGATCCATAAGAGAGGACTGGCAATACACACTGGTTGAAGACTTTTCTTTTTAGACACAAAGGCAATTTCCCCTTCAGGATAAAACTGTTTCTTCCAAATGCACTCCAGCCAAGTTTAATACGTCTGTTGAGTTCTTTCATAATGTTGCCATCCATTGAAATCAGCTGGCCAAGGTAAATATATGAATCAGCAATTTCTAGCTCAGTGTTGTCAACTTGTATTTTTGTTTCCTCTACAAAATTATTGAACATGATCTTAGTTTTTTGTAGGTTCATCTTGAGTCCAACTTCTTTACTTCTAGTTGAGAGCTCCTGTACCATGTCTTGGAGTTCTGATGGGTTCGTTGAAAAAATAACAATGTCATCAGCAAACCGCAAATGATTTAAATATTCACCATTTATTTTTATTCCCTTGTTATTCCAATTTATCTGCTGAAAAATCATCTGTAAAGCTGAAGTAAAAAGTTTTGGAGAAATGGTATCTCCCTGCCTCACACCTTTACCAATTTTGATAGTTTTGGTATCTTTATGTAACCGAAATTTTGCACTTGCATTTTTATACACACGTTTCACCATGTCAATGTACACATCCTCAATGTCTGTTGATCTTAAAGAGTTGATGACTGCTGATGTTTTAATAGAGTCAAAGGCCTTCTCATAGTCAATAAATGCCACACACAATGGAAGTTCATATTCATGTGTTCTTTCAATTAATTCTCTTAATACTTGAATATGGTCCACTGTACTGAATCCACTTCGAAATCCAGCTTGTTCTCTTGGTTGAGCTGCATCTAATTTTTTCTGCAGGCGATGTGTTAGCACTTTTGTGAAGATTTTATAAATAGCAGGTAACAAGCTAATTGGTCGGTAATTTTTCAAATCCTCTTTATCACCTTTTTTATGCAAAAGAATTACTGTTGCAGAATCCCATTGGTTTGGTATGTTACCACTGTTAAGACATTTGGTAAAGAATTTTGCAAGTATGTCTTCTACATATTCTCCAGCTTCTTTTAGGATATCTAATGTAATACCATCATCACCAGGGGCTCTTCCTTTCTTCATACTTTTTATTGCAAATGAAACTTCTTCTTTTAAGATTTTAGGAGCTGTTCCTTCGACTATCTCAGAGTCTTCGTTTAATCCACTGTTACTTTCGTATAGATTTTTGTAGAATTCTTCAACTCTTCTAAGTATTTCTTCCCTATTTCTTGTTACGGTGCCATCCTCTCCTTTTAATGCAATGATGTGTTTCTTCCCAACAGATAAACTTCCTTTAACAACCCTAAGGCTCTTGTTATTTTCAATGGCTTTCCTTACTAGCTCACAGTTGAATTTTCTTATGTCTTCTTTCATGCTTTTGCGCAGAGTTTTACAAAGTTCTATGTACTCAATCCTGGAACTGGTATTTTGATTGTCCACCTTCATATCTCTTCGCCTTTTCATGAGCTGTTTCGTCTTCTCAGATAATTTGCTATTGTGCTTTTTACAGGTTACACCACCAATTTCCCCAGCAGTTTCAACTATTGTCTTAACAATGTTTTCATTTGCTTCTGAGATGTCAACTTCTTCAATAAGTCCTTCCAGTGCAGAAAAGCGATTTTTTAATTCCAACTTGAATGCCTCGGTATTTTCTTTTAATTTCTTTAAATCCACCCTCTTACTTACTTGTTTCCTAATGAGCTTCTGTCGTTCTAATTTAGTATTTAAGTGCACTTTACATCTCACCATTCGATGATCACTTCCAGTATTAAATCTGTTCAGTACGCTGCAATCTTCAATAATTGATTTCTTGTTTGCCAGGATATAGTCAATTTCACTAGTTCCCCCATTTGGGTGTTTCCATGTCCATTTTCTTTGCGGTTTCTTCTTAAAAAATGAATTCATGATGCTAAGATTTTCAGCTTCTGCAAATTCGATGAGTTGATCGCCACGTTCATTCCTTTCCCCATATCCGTATTTACCAACCGATGTCTCTCCTTGTTCCTGTTGTCCAATTCTTGCATTGAAATCCCCCATGATGAGCTTGATATGTTGTTTCCCTTTGGTGTGTAACTCTTTGATTTCTTCATAAAATTCTTCAACCTCTTCGTCGGTATGGCTTGATGTTGGTGCATATACCTGTACTATTTGAAGTTGGTATCGCTGGGTTAGTTGAACAACGAGCCTCGCTGCTCGATCTGATGTACTTTCAACTTCCAGAAGACAGTCTTTAATTCTTTTGTTGATTAAGAAGCCAACACCACTTGTTCTTCCAGTTTCCGTTCCTCTATAATAAAACAAATGTCCACTTTTAAGTTCCACCAACTCTTCACCTTTTCTTCTAACTTCACTGAGTCCTACAATGTCCCATTTGATCTTGTCTAGTTCCTCTTCCAATTCCTGAAGTTTTGCTTCAGAAGCAAGGGATCGTCCATTAAACGTAGCCAAGGTCAATAACAAACGGCAGCCTGGGCCATTCCAGTGATTCTTAGCACCCCCTGCTTTCATGCCACACTGACCGCTGCCTTGATCAGGAGCACTCCAGCACCTGGAGACTAGGGGCCATGGTTTCTGGTGTGTCAACATAATGGAGGAATTAGCCATAATTTCACCACGCTGGCTAGACGGGTTGGTGAATTAGCCCTCCCCTTCCGCCTTTCTATCCGTGCAGCAAATATTAATTTGCCTCATAAATAGAAATAGAAATATATATATAATATCTTGTGTGGAAAGCATTTGGAGAGACCTTCTTCCAGCAGTAGATAAATAATGGTTGATGATGATATTCTATAATTATAATAATATATTAATAATTAAAAAATATAATATATATATAAATAAATGACTAATAACAATATGCATATAATAATAATTATTAACAAAATTTAAAAAAATTAAACAAAATAAATATAACATAAATGAAATACATATACATATAAATAAATTAATAAATATAGTATAATAAATAAAATATAATAAAAAAATATATCATCATCATCATATTCAACCATTATCTATCCACTGCTGGATGAAGGTCTCTCCAAATGCTTTCCACACAAGTCTATCCTGAGCAATTCGCTTCCACGTCACCCCAACCTGTTTTCTTATTTCATCCACCCATCTAGTTTGAGGACGTTTTCTAGGTCTTCGGTGGTCTCTTGGAATCCAGTTCAGAATTTCTGTTGTCCATCGTTGATCAGTTCTTCTTGCAATATGCCCAGCCCATCGCCATTTCAGCCCTTTTACTTTAACAATGATGTCCTCTACTCTAGTTTGCTCTCTCACCCAAGTGTTTCTTTTTCGATCTCTCCTAGTTATTCCAAGCATGCACCTCTCCATGCTCCTTTGCGTTGTCTGTAACTTTCGTATTGCTCCAACTGTTAGACTCCATGTCTCTGATCCATAAGAGAGGACTGGCAATACACACTGGTTGAAGACCTTTCTTTTTAGACACAAAGGCAATTTCCCCTTCAGGATAAAACTGTTTCTTCCAAATGCACTCCAGCCAAGTTTAATACGTCTGTTGAGTTCTTTCATAATGTTGCCATCCATTGAAATCAGCTGGCCAAGGTAAATATATGAATCAGCAATTTCTAGCTCAATGTTGTCAACTTGTATTTTTGTTTCCTCTACGAAATTATTGAACATGATCTTAGTTTTTTGTAGGTTCATCTTGAGTCCAACTTCTTTACTTCTAGTTGAAAGCTCCTGTACCATGTCTTGGAGTTCTGATATAAATAAATTAATAAATATAGTATAATAAAAAAAAATATATCCGATAATAAATAAATATGTCCTCCATGCGCATGCACAAAAATGCGGAAGGAGTAGCTATTTTCTCCTGTTTTTCTAGCCAAGTAAATGGAAACACTTATAGGAATTGCCCAAAGTTTAAGCGCAGAAGTTTCCCTCAGTTCCGGCACCCTCACACTCAGGTTGGTACTTCCTCTTGCGTTTTGTGCGATAGTCTCACTTTAGCCCCAGTATACCTTAGGTTATTTCTCACAATATATCAGATGTGACACACATCACCATATTTTAATACAGCAGCAATCCTAGATATTATATGTGTCAATCTGACGTCCCCGAACAACATCAGACATAACCAAAAGCAATGATTGTGGAATGTTACGGAAGAAAGTGAAGACCATTTAAAATACTTAAACTGCATTTTTAGGCAAATGTTAGTGTTGGTTATTTTTTTAATTATTTTCATTATTTGTATTGAATTATTTATTTTTATTTTGATATATGAACTTTATGAAAGACAGATTAGACGAATAGGTAAAGCTTTATTTAATATCACTGTATTCCCGCTTTGAAAAAGGAAGAAACGTGGAAGGTAAGGCGTCCCAGATATTAGTTAATTTTCGTGAACAAACATACCTATGGAAAGCTTTCATATAAAATTTCGAGCAACAAGACATTGGCATCATTTAATAGTAATAAAATATATAATGTGTGTTATTGTCCAGGAAAATAATATTAACTTATACTGCCATCTATCGTTGCTTAACAGAGGTAATATAATATTATATTGCCATCTGTCGACACCCAAAGCAAGGATATATGCGTTTGGGAAAAATGTGTTTCAAAAATTTCAGAGAGGAAAACCTTTCCAAATGGATCATTTATAATGCTTTGCCTGTTTATTATTATATTTATTCACTTTTAAAGTTGGAATGAACGAAATTCTGAAGGATTAGCTTTTCTGTTAAGGGAAAAGTCACGCGACGGGCGCAGGAGAGGAAGGGCGTTAAATCGGCTGAAATAATTTAAAGGGGAGAATATATCCGTGGTTAGGGAGTTCAATGTGGTCGGTTTTACCGCGGGCCGCTGGTTTGTAGGGATGGCGGGATAGGTGCATGGGCGGCGTAACTAGCTTCGGGTCTAACTTTTCTCCAAGTGGGGGCTCTGAACCGTATCTCCCCAATGCTTATAAGAAATTTTCTAGGGGGTTAGTCCCCCTAGTTACGCCAATGAACGGGGCGCCAAAAATCGTTATTCTCAGGTACCTCGTAGCCTGAGTACGACCTTTCGAATGAATGAATCTAAATTTCACAAACCAAATCTTCTTATTTTTAGTGATATGATTTTGTTCATCTTATTTTTTATTTATTTACTTTATTTTTTATTATTATTTGAAATGAACGTATTTAAAATGAAAAAAAAAAAAAAAAAGTATCATCGAAGTAATGCTCTCAAACTGTCCATCACCATTAAAGCATTAGAAACCAAAAGGGTTATTTTTACATATTCAATATCTACCATTTGTATCGGTTGCTCTCTTAAGACAGAATAACATTAGAAAGCGAATATGAATATTTCTACCGAAAGTATTGAACGAGTATCTACTAAAATAATAATAAGTACAGTTATGTATCCATTTAATTAAATGTAGTTCGAAAAATTGGGCTCTGCTATACATCTAATCAATGGCGTTCGAAATAGTGGCTTAAACCTCCCCTCATCGGGGAGTAAAATACATTGCTCAGTTCTACGCCAAATCACATGATCTGTTGAAAACTGCTTAACTCCCGCCCCAAGTTTTTGAATTGCTGCACAACTGTATCTAAGTTAAATTTCTTGAAAGCGGGGTTAGACTACAGCTAACTTAATGCGCCCTTCCAACCCAAAAGATGTCTGTTTGTTTGGATTTTTTATGGCGCAAAAGCATCTGGGCTATACTGCGCCAACCAACACAAAAGAGTTCCCCGTCCTTGGTCTATGCGACAACCGGCCTTAGTTATATAAATATTTTAATATGAAAATTTCGTACATTTTCGCAACATTCTAATGCCAATGTACAGGATGGTAGTGGATCGATAGCTAAGTCTTCATTGCTACCATTCTTCGATTCGGTGTTTTTTGCAGTTTAAACGCGGGGGTGGGGGGAGGGGTCTCAGCACCAGGGTTGTCTAGGAAAACCTTGACGAACAATATTTGTCATAGAACTTAGGGTCGCAAACCACTCACAGCGCCAGTTCTAAAACCGTCCAGCATGCACAAATAGTGATAACCAGTGCATGAGATGCGCAAAATGCGATGTCCTAATCATCTATGCCCTTTTACAGCTGACCTGAGTTTTATCTGGCGCTTTTCACGCACTGGTTGTAAATATTTGTGCATACTGGATGATTTTAGAACTAGCGCTGTGAGTGGTTTGCGACCCTAGGTTCTATGACAAATATTGTTCTTCTAAGTGTACCCTACCCCTCCTAGAAGTTTGTAATCTAAGTGCTGAGACACACTATATATCAGTGGCAATATCTTCAGAAATACTAAGATCGGACGTCGTAACTTTTGGAATTTTTATTATTTACTTTTTGCAAAGCGAACAATTTTTGCTAGGCGTCTGCTTGCTGTAACAGGTCTGGCAATAAAGCGTTTACGTTTTGTCTATTTTGAATGCGAGTGTGTAACCAAACAAATATTTTATTTCCTTTTGTTATAATCCATTTCTCATAACCGAACCCGCCGTAACAGGGTTTGACGATATATCGGTATATTTATGTCGATATTGGAGTTGACAATGTATCAGTATATTTCTTTTGATATATTTATACTACATCGATATACGGAGTGTCCCTAAAATCATAAATATTTCAAAAATTCTAAAAATTGAAGAGATTTGCAAATTTGATAGCACTTTGCAGAAAAATATTATCACGGGGGAGGGATTTTTGTAGTATAGAAAAAAGGTTAGTTCAACGTTTTGTCAATAGAGGGCGCTTCATAGATTTAAATGGCAGAAATTCAGGAACAACTACATTTATTTGCATTCTGGCAAATGCTTAGAAGCATACCACAGCACTAATTGTTCTATTATAATATTGCGCAATAAATTATAATCTAATCCACCTATCTGCTGCGATCTCAATATGTGAAGCGTCCCCTAGCAATAAGAATTTTAGCTAATTATCTTTTTCTATTACAAAAAATCCCCTTTCATGACAATAGTTTTAACGTAAACTTAGTTACGTAAAATTATTTTCACGAAAGGGGATTTTTTGTGATAAAAAATAATTAGTTCAAATTTTTGTTAACAGGGCACGGAGAAATCTTCAAATATTAGGGAAGCACCTTTGAACAGGGTGAGGGGAGGGGATTGCTGTTGGTCTTATTTTCCTATGTTAGCCAATATTAATTTTCACTTACTAGGGATGGGAAGCCAAAATAGCCAAAATATTACTTACGGAATGCTGGAACATTCCCACGGTTCACACAGATAGATCGCAGCAATTATGCTAATAAACATAGCTTTCCACGAAGTTGTGTAATTTGAATGTGTAGAGCGCCCCCTACTGACAATTTTTTTTTTTTTTACTGCAAAAAATTCTCCTTCCTGGGCATAATTTCTCTGCAAAGTGCGTTCAAATATACCAATTTCTTCAATTTTCATGAATTTTTGAAATCTTCACGAACTTGGGGACACCTGGTATATCGATGTAGTATAAATATATCAAAATACATATACTGACTTTGGCGCAGTATAGCCCAGATGCTCTTGCGCCATAAAACACCTAAACAAACATATACTGATACATTATTAACCCACCTATCAACATAAATGCCAATATATTGATATACTGCTTACGATATGTATATATCGATATATTTTCAAATTGCCATCCCCAATTGTCAATAGCCTGTATGAAAATGCTTTCCCCTTCGAAAACCGATACACAGTCACATTTTGTTATTTCCAACATTTATATTTTTTTACCGTGTTTGCGCAGTATAGCCCAGATAATCTTGCGCCATAAAAAAGCCAAACAAACAAATAAATCAACCAACCTCTATATTTTTAGTTCCACTTTGTGCCGATAGACGACGCGATAGTCTTATATCAACCATGCATCATTATCTACAATATAACAAACGTACCACCTTTCTGGATAAACTAAACAAAACCACCTTACATATATATATACGACCAACATCTCTGAAAGACATTGATCATCATCAACAAATATTGCTTATTTTCATAAAGATAACTGTAATCTTTTAAAACACCTTAAATTATATTTTTTCCGCAATATGCGGTACTTGTTAATTTTTTAATTTTTTCGTTATTTCTGTTAAAATACTTCTTTTTATTTTAAGATATAGGGTTTATATATAAAAAAAAAACAGATTAAACAAATAGGTCAAACTGTATTTAGCGTCGCCGTATTCGCTATTTGCATTTTCCGGCGCATCATGACCACTGTAATCTTTGAGCCGTAAAACAAACAAGCAAGACCAAAAGGGAGGCCGGAAGCGCGGTTGATAAGAAATTCTATATATTAGTTAATTTTCGCAAACAAATGTATCTATGGAAACTTCGTTGATAAATTTTGTACAGTAAGACATTAGCATCATTGATTAAGAACGAAATACATACAATACTGCCATCTATCGTCACCAAACGGAGGTAATATAATATTATATTCCTATTCATTGACACCAAAAGCAAGGATATATGCGTTTGGGAAAATTGCATTTGAAAATTTTCAGAGAGGAAAACATTTTCAAATGGATCATTTACAATGCCTTTTCCTGTTTATTATTATATTTATTCACTTTTTTCGTTGGAATTAACGAAATTATAAAGGGCAGTAGCTTGGGAGTTGTCGTGGAGGACCCATGCCAGAGGCGCAGGCGAGGAAGGGAGTGAAATCGGTTGCAGTAATTTACAGGGGAGAATATATATCGGTGGTTAGGGGGCTAAATGAGGTCGATTCTACTCAGGGCCGTCGTTTGGGGGGATACGGGTACCGCAGTACAGGGACTCAGAGCTTTAAGAGCCCACGATGCTGATTTTTTTTTTACCTGGACACGAAGCTTATAAGGGCCCACGATGCTTAATACGTTTTTATCAAAGGGCAGTTGTGTAGCGTGAGGTGGGCCACGGAGACGACACTCCCGGGCGCAAAATATTTGGAGGGAGGTAAATTTCCACATTGAACTGGTGAAAGTGAGTGCTAATTAGGGATGCGTGATTGCAAGATGTTTTAGTCGATTGACTCGATTATTTGAACTTCTTGATTGTTTTTAAACCGGACGCGATGCATCGCATCACCGTGTGTGATGGAACGAGTTCTCAATTCGTTGATATGTTGTTGGAAGCTCAGTAGAATTCATTTTTTCAATTTATGACGTTTCAACTGACGTTCGCAGCATTTTAGCAAAACTACAATAAAAATTAATTATGCAATTGTTTTTAAGCAAATGCGTATATTCGAATCGATTTCTTCAATGGCAAATCCAGGAATCCTTCAAGCATCAGTGGCGCATCCACGTTGGGGACCGAGGGCGCCTCCCCCTGGAGAAACAAAGCCAAAAATTATTTCGCAAATAGACACCGGCCATTTTTTTTAAAGTACGATTGAAAATAGTGACAATCCCAACGACATTTTCCTGCACTCTGGTGACATTAATGAGACTGCTGTTGAGAAAAGCATCAGCAGTTGTCGTCGGCTTCCTCCAAACAGGTTCAGCCAACTTTTAAACTTTTTTTTATCATAAAGATTCAGTTCTCAAAGGCAGTGATTTTTCAAGGGTCACGGAAGGGAAAAGGCTTCTGTGGATGAAGTAATTGATAGAGAGCAAGCAAAAGCAAAAGTTCTGCAGAATAGGTTTTAATGGACAGAGGGCAAGCAAAAGCAAGTTTTGCAGAATAGGGTTATTCTTAAACCTATTATCAAAACGGTAATTTTTTATGGAGGACAAGGGCTGGCCATTGTAAAATTTTATGAACATAATCTGGTACTACTTCTAATGATTTAAGTATCTTGCACTATGACTTTTTATATTTACTATTTCTAGCCTTCGCTTCAATGGAGTGAACTCAAGCGAAGTTGATTTTGGACGACAGTTTATTTTCCAACTGAAATTCTACTTGCTGCTTACAGAATAATGACGAAAACTTATCGTTAAATCGAGAAAAATATAACACTGACTTAATGTGTTATGGGGAAAATACAATTGTTTTAAATTAGAATTTGAAGTTTCATTTTCGTTTTGCTAAATAAACATAGTAAACTCATAACAACAGAATGATAAACTGATAACCTACAATAATATAAAATTATTAACACCAGTAATAACCCAAAATAATATAAAATTAACCACAAGGTTCTTTAAAACAGACATAAAAACACCATTCCGTTTCATATTTTTTTATTAATTTAAACAACATAATTTAGTAATTTTTCATGCTTGGAGTTGGGCCGTGTCATTTAATAATAACATTAGGGAGTTATTAACATCCCATCAATTATCGCTATTACATAATTATCTCTACTCAACACTTAACTAGATATACAAGGTAAACATCAAAACAAACATACAGTTATAACAATCAATTTCTTGATTACTTTTAAACTGGGGCATCGGCGCCCAGAAATAATTAATTTACATCTTACATTATAGGTTTAAGGGGGGAGAAGGAGGCACTTATTATTGCAGGTTATAAGAAAGGAAAGAAAGGAATGTTACTTACATGTTACTTTGAGATCATCTTGGGTACGGATGGAAGTGAGAAGGGAACCTCTTCAAAAAAAACTTGTCACATTGCTATTAGCAAGCGGGCTCGGGATCTCTTTTGGCCATGTTGTTTTTTAAAATTTTTCTCTCGCTCTTTCCGGCTCACAACGCTCGTGCTCGACTCTATATCGAGGAGAATCGTGGATGGTGATTGGCCAATTAAAGGCTAACGTAAAAGTTATCTAGTCCCCAATTGGCCCAATACAACCCCACAGAGGGGGAGTTGCAATAACTCTCGTTAAGCTTCGAACTGTCTTTCTAGACAGTTTTTGCCCATAAGATTGCAAGTATACGAGATGTTCTTGGTGGCATTTCCAAGAAACTGGTTGTCGTTACTGATATGTTATTGACAGACGTGCCTTTGTGTGAGACAGCCGAACCCTATGGGCATAAGAGACATTGTGGGTGGTTCGTCTATTTACTCAGTGTGAGTCATACAACTTCTCCCTCGACCAGGGATTTCTTAGAAGTCGTTTGGATTTTTCCTGTTCGCAGGTCCTGAGATGAGTTCAAAGTTATGGTTTGAAGGGTCGAAGTTGAAGAAAGGGCCAGCGTTCCTATGGTAACGAATAGTCGTTGAGAGAGAAATGGTGCAATCTGGTATGGACTGTTTCGCAGAAATAAGGGGAATGTTTAGGTTATAATTGTAACGGCCTTATGGCCCAGCTGCATCTTGCAAATGGTGAGAATGGAGGGTTAAAGAGGGTAACATGCTTGAGAAAAAAAAAGAAAAAGGAACCTTACACTTTTAAGGGTTTAAGAGGGTAAATGGGGAACTTCAGAATTAATCTCATAATATTGTACAACATGTATATCAACACTTTCAATTAATATAACTTAAATTTACGAGCAATTTTAGAACTTGAAATTAATTTACAAGTAGCAATTTTATGAATATGAGAATGAATTACACAAATCAATCAAATTATAAATATGATAAAACCTATACGGGTCATTGATGATTGAAGTAGATAGTCCAGTAGTTCCTAGTTCTTTTATCAAAGTTCATTTGTTGCCTTGTTGATGTTTCACTGTTACACTGGACTCGGGTTGTAGAGATTAGGTTTCTGCCAAGGAGTTGACCATAGGGGAACAATAATTGATATGGACGTCATCAATGGAAAAGCGTAATGTCATCAAAGGATTAAGGTACACCGTTATCTGAAGTTACATTCTTTTTTCTGAAAAATTAAAAGAAAAAAGAGCGGCAGAATCTCGAAAAAATAAACACAACACTTAATGACATTGACACATATATTTGTACAATAGTGAGAAAGAGAGAGAGTGTGTGTTGGTTTTTTTTTTTGGTTTTTTTTATATTTATTAATTTAATTGTCCACTTATGTGCTTATGTGTGTTTAAATTTAATTAGTCATTTTAAAAAGAGAATTTTGAATTTTCACCTTAACAAATGTAACTTGATCTGGACTCTATAAAACAGTCGTTAAATCCCCTTGTATTTTATAATGGATTTATCTGATGATTCTGATTTGTGCTTGTCAGATTTCAGCCATTCTTGTGTCGAATGCAGGAAAAAATTCAGAACTACGTCAACAACTTCTTCCCTAAAATTTTCCCTTTCCCTGGCATAATTTCCCTACGTGGAATACAGTAAAATCGTCTGAGTCTTTAACATTGTGCATTTTCCTCTCTACTAGCAGGGCTTAATTTGGGTGGGAGACTAGCTCCGATATTTCTTCATTTTTTCTGATTGTTTAAATATTAGCCGGAATTCCTCCAGGGTCATGAAAAAGCAATGAATTTGTGATAAAGGTCATGAACTTTGTTGCCAGAAAAAGGGACATGAACAATTAACATGGTGGGTGTATTCGATTTTTTAATCGATACCTGTTCACTTACTGCGTTTCAAATGGAACATGGGTTAACACAATTCCTCTAAACAATGTTGATTTAGTTAATATTTATTGATGGAGTAAACAATTATAAACTATTTATATAAATCGAACACTATGCAGATTAAATCAAACAACAATATCAATCAACGTTTATGCGCGTAGTGTTACAAGAGCTGATGGTATGGCGTGATCAGGTGGTGAAACGTTCGAAAGAAAATAAATATCTCTGCTTTCGGTGGGACCTTTATTATGACTTGTTCACATGTCTTCGCACATTTGTGCAATGTATATTGTAGATTAAGCTGGGAAATGCTGTTAGGCACAAATTATAGCAGTATGTATAATAGTTTTCTTACTCTTTTCATCTCATCGGATGTATAGAAGGAAATGGTTTAAATATATAACAGAGGTTTTCTAGCGAAGTTGAGAAGAAGGTTTTGCTATTTTCTTTGACGTTTCAACGTGTCTGTGTATGTTTTCTTTAACTAATTATTAAAAACGTTGAAAACATCGGATTTAACTACGTATTAAAGGAGCATAAACAAAAGTGACAAACAAGAACATGCCAATTTCATTTGTCAGCGTAAAATGAAAAAGACGTGCGGTCTCATAAAGAAAATCTGTCTCAGATGAAGTGATCTGCATTTATTAAATCAGCTATCAGAATTAAATAAAGGTAGAAATACACTGAGACGCATCGGTACCGAATTGATTGATATTCTTTCAAATAAAGTGAGCTACATATTAATCAATCTCTTAATTATTTATTTCCCCAAGTTTACTTATTTCCTCAAGTTTATTTATTTCTCAAAGTTTATTTATTTCTCAAAGTTTATTTATTTCTCAAAGTTTATTTATTTCTCAAAGTTTATTTATTTCTCCAAGTTCGTTTATTCATTCTCACCAATTTCTTCCATTAGAGCTGTCAAATAGCAGTGAATTTTTCTGATATTTAGTTATAGATTTCGGTTGAATATTTTGCGTTTTATTGGTAAATTTTCACAGAGATTTGTCACTGACTATGACTGGTATTTAGTGAAAATTATGACTCCTTGAAATTTACAAATTAGTAATAGAGATAAATTGTGAAAGAGAGATGGATGAGATAAGGTATTTCCATTCTCTATATAATCAAAAGAATACAATCAGGGTTTAAGCTGCGTTAGTTTTTTTGCATTTTGCGAAAGGATATTGCATTTTCCGCAAAATTTAAATACCACTTTCGCTAAAAAGCGAAAGCCCTGAAAATTAAAAATTTTCACAGTTTTATGTCCGCGGCCGCCGTCGATGACCACGAACATAAATTTAAAGAAAACGACGTACTGGCAGAATGGAATATTTTCAAAAAATTTGTAGGTGCCTGATGTAAAGAAAGGAGTTTTCATTTTTGCAGTGACTACAGTTTTTGAATCAAAATGAAATGAATGGAGTATTTCCTTCACTGTGCTCAATCAATAACCGAATATGCGGCAAGTATACCTATGCATACTGCAGAATGTGAAAGGGCTTTCTCCCAAATGAACTTGATTAAAAGTGACTTGCAAATTCGTTTAACAACGAACCATGCAAGAAAATATCTAACAATAAATATTAAAGGACCTATTCGAAATGAGTTCGATTTTGAAAGTGCCTGCCAACTATGGTGTGTAGCAAAGACAAGGAGAATTGTGCAATAATATTGTCAATTTTATAATTATGTAAAATCTAAAAGTTTTATTTGTATTCCGAAATTTCAAATATGTCATTTTGTTTGGCATTCGCCCAAGGAACAAAATTTTCAAAAATACCTCAAGTATTTTAAAAAAAAGCTAAAGGAATTTTAAAAATGCTAATTTTTTTTTACATTTTCGCTAAAATGCTAAAAGAAAAACAAATCCAGTTTAAATTCTGAATAAGACGATTGATCTTGGCTTAGGAAGAGTTTAAGTATTGTATAAACAATATTTTGGCAAATTCAACAACTCCCGTAAATAAAAATTAACATTGGCTAACATAGGAAAATAAGCACGATAACCCCCTCCCCCACCTCCAAAGGTGCTTATGTAATATTTGAACGCTTACTTACCATAAGGAGTAACATTTTTTCACTAGCCCAAGTGCGAAAGAAAAAGGAAAGTGAAAAAGTAAATAGAAAGAAAAATAAGTAAACTAGAAAAAAAAGTAAAATGGGACTAAGAACAGTAAAAGAAACGGGAGGAAGAAAACAAAAAAAAGTATGAAAATAAAGGAAGAGAAAGAATACCAAATTAAATTAAAATTAAATAGAAAGAGAATATAAATAATAAATATAAATTACTAAAGGCATAAGGAAAATTGTGCAGAGTTACAAGAACTTCTCTTCCCTTTACCAAGCAAAGATTACTTCGCCCAAAAGAATTCCTGCAACCTTGTCTTGTATTAAGAAACTTAAAAGATAATTTTTATTTAAGGGCTTCATCCAAACTTTTCTTTTAGGATGTTCAAAGGATGAGTTTTAGGAATTAAAATAATATTATTATAAACTCCTTAAAAGCGGGAAAATTTCTATTAAAATCTCAATTCTCAAATAAAACATCTTTATATTTGATATCTTGCACACGGTCCTTCTCGTTTTTCAACAGGTATGGTAATTTCTGCTACCCACGTAGCTTACCGTAAGCCTAAAAAATCTAAAAAAAAACCCAAAAAACTTTTAAAAAAATCGTTGATTTAATATTATCGTAAACCCGCTTTTCATACCAATATTCACATTGATTCGATAATTTTCACATTGATCCGATAATTTTGATTTTCCATTGGTTCGGTAATTTTCACGGGCAGAAATTTATCCTGTGGCCATAGATTTCGCTTAGGCGAGCGACGAATCTCCAATATGGCGTTGTTAGTTGACATAAAAACTTTATTTAGCTTAGCATTTTAACTCAGAGGTGGGTTTATGCCTATATTGAATCATACAGTATCAATGCCAGTAACGAGAATGGTATTAGCAATCAAATTATATTGGAAAATCGGACCTTTATACTTATATGACATTTATAATTTCTGTCCTTAGTAAAATATATCTGACACAGTTTACGAAAAAATCGGAAGAAGTTCAGTTTTTAAATTGGCCATAAGCTTCTTTTGCTACGAAGTTTTAGAGAACTGAAATACTGGATTATCTTTGGGTCCTACGATTCCACTTACTGCTGAAAACATTTCAACAGATTTGCTGCGATGTAAGTCTCTCTTGTGCAGTTATAAACTTTGTAAAGGAATTAATCGGTTTAAATAGCAATTTCTGCAGCCCACCCTAAAGCCAAACTAGTGTTTTATGTTATCAGTTTATATATATATATATATAAAAATTTGCAAAATTATGATATTTTAAAGACTTAAAGTTATCTGTTAAAACATTGATAGACTCATGAAGATGATATGGTGCGATGCCATGATTGATAGCTTTGATGAGAACTCTCTAAGCCCAATATCATAAGAATTTGAGGGTAATAAAAAACACAAATGTGTTATCCTTGTCTGGACATGAACTTGCGACCCCTTTGACTGAACCTAAGCCTCATAACGGCTAAACTACTGAGGCTAGGTAAACGATGCATTAATTATCTTCATATTTGTGTCTTTTGATTGTATACGAATATTACCCCTGTAATGTACAATATCTGAAACAGAAAAACTTATTTGTTAAGGTATTATTACCCTCCGCAGGGATAACACAATTGCCAAATATGGTCAACACAAGAAAGCCTCCGGGGCGAGAATTTTGTGAGTTTTCGTGGGGGAAATTTATTATACTATAATTTTTGCCACCCACGTGTTAATTACAGCTCAAACTAGAGCTTATTTATTTTTGGAGAAAAAGAGACGCTTTCCCCATCCTGGATTCGAACCAGAGTCCCTCCGTTTAGCCCGGAGTGTCTCGGACCGCTAGACGCATGAGGACAGGAAACAACGCTTTCTCCGTATGTAAAGATGTAAGGTATTATTACCCTCCGCAGGGATAACACAATTGCCAAATATGGTCAACACAGAAAAGCCTCCGGGGCGAGATTTTTGTGAGTTTTCGTGGGGGAAGCGGTCTTAGTAGCGGTCTAAGACACTCCGGGCTAAACGGAGGGACCCTGGTTCGAATCCAGGATGGGGAAAGCGTCTCTTTTTCTCCAAAATTACATAAGCTCTAGTTTGAGCTAATTAATACGTGGGTGGCAAAAATTATTGTATAATAAATTCCCCCACGAAAACTCACAAAAATCTCGCCCCGGAGGCTTTCTTGTGTTGACCATATTTGGCAATTGTGTTATCCCTGCGGAGGGTAATAATACCTTAACACCTTTACATACGGAGAAAGAGAGCGTTATTACCTGTCCTCATTCGTCTAGCGGTCCAAGACACTCCGGGCTAAACGGAGGGACCCTGGTTCGAATCCAGGATGGGGAAAGCGTCTCTTTTTCTCCAAAATTACACAAGCTCTAGTTTGAGCTGTAATTAAAACGTGGGTGGCAAAAATTATAGTATAATAAATTTCCCCCACGAAAACTCACAAAATTCTCGCCCCGGAGGCTTTCTTGTGTTGACCATATTTGGCAATTGTGTTATCCCTGCGGAGGGTAATAATACCTTAACATCTTTACATACGGAGAAAGAGAGCGTTGTTTCCTGTCCTCATTCGTCTAGCGGTCCAAGACACTCCGGGCTAAACGGAGGGACCCTGGTTCGAATCCAGGATGGGGAAAGCGTCTCTTTTTCTCCAAAACAAATAAGCTCTAGTTTGAGCTAATTAATACGTGGGTGGCAAAAATTATTGTATAATAAATTCCCCCACGAAAAATCTCGCCCCGGAGGCATTTCTGTGTTGACCATTATTTGGCAATTGTGTTATCCCTGTGAAGGGTAATAATACCATACATGCTTATATACGGAGAAAGAGAGCGTTGTTTCCTGTCCTCATTCGTCTAGCGGTCCAAGACACTCCGGGCTAAACGGAGGGACCCTGGTTCGAATCCAGGATGGGGAAAGCGTCTCTTTTTCTCCAAAATTACACAAGCTCTAGTTTGAGCTGTAATTAAAACGTGGGTGGCAAAAATTATAGTATAATAAATTCCCCACAAAAACTTACAAAAATCTTGCCCCGGAGGCTTTCTTGTGTTGACCATGTTTGGCAATTGTGTTATCCCTGCGGAGGGTAATAATACCTTAACATCTTTACATACGGAGAAAGAGAGCGTTGTTTCCTGTCCTCATTCGTCTAGCGGTCCAAGACACTCCGGGCTAAACGGAGGGACCCTGGTTCGAATCCAGGATGGGGAAAGCGTCTCTTTTTCTCCAAAATTACATAAGCTCTAGTTTGAGCTGTAATTAATACGTGGGTGGCAAAAATTATAGTATAATAAATTCCCCCACGAAAACTCACAAAATTCTCGCCCCGGAGTCTTTCTTGTGTTGACCATATTTGGCAATTGTGTTATCCCTGCGGAGGGTAATAATACCTTAACATCTTTATATACGTAGAAAGGGGGCGTTGTTTCCTGTCCTCATTCGTCTAGCGGTCCAAGACACTCCGGGCTAAACGGAGGGACCATGGTTCGAATCCAGGACGGAGAAGCGTCTCTTTTTCTCCAAAATCAATAAGCACTAGTTTGAGCTGTAATTAACACGTGGGTGGCAAAAATTATAGTATAATAAATTTCCCCCACGAAAACTCACAAAATTCTCGCCCCGGAGGCTTTCTTGTGTTGACCATATTTAGCAATTGTGTTATCCCTGCGGAGGGTAATAATACCTTAACATCTTTACATACG